>LS494248.1:196873-222921 GCA_900490845.1 Pristionchus japonicus | reverse complement strand
GTGTTTTGCCTCGTTTACGAGAAACTTGAGCTCAAAGTACGAGCAAAAAATTCAAATGTTGAATTTGCATATTCTGGAAACTGGGCCTGATAGAGCACATCGAGACAGGCATTTTGCCAAGTTTTCATGAGAATCGGATAACTCTCCGCAGAATTGCAGCCACAAAACTACAAATGGAGGCATACTTTGAGCGCATGCATTTATGCAAATGAGATAATTAGACACATCATGTTTTCATAAATCGATGTAGGGTACCTAGGCCTACCATAATCCAGTGAAAACTGATGGTGCATCTTTTTGCTGTACCGGAAATCTGAGACATTGTGCGATCCTTACGCGAACGCACTGTTATGATTAAGCTCACATAAAACAGTGTTTCTTCATCGGAAACCGACATCGGAACACAGCAGTCCCATATCTTGAGCTTCACGCATTTTCGATTGGTCAAATTTCGTACGAGCGAAATCATGTTTGGATGGCCCTCCTGCACATTCTCATATTCATGATTGAAGGACATGCATTTCACCACATCAGCAGTGCTCTCAAGAAAGTTGACGCACCCTGAGTCATTCGAGGCATTGTTTTACGCTGTTGTCTACTAATCTTTGGATAGTTCTTGTTCCATTAGAGTGAAATCAACGTGCTCGGGTTTCATTTGATGGATCAAAGTGAGACAGAGCGTGCTAAATGTGTTGAGAAATAATGTTGGCAGTACTAACCTCACTAGTCCATCGATTCAAAAGACATGACTTCTAGTTTATGAACAATCTTTCCTTCAAACAAATTCAAACACATTCGAAACATATCGATATCTGCGTCCACCATTCGAACCACGCAAAATCGTACAATTTGAACTATTGGCTTCAAATATTCAAGGAACCGCGGCATTTCATCAGAGTTTAAAGTCAACTGCAGACTCTGAACAAAAAAAAAGTAAAATATCGGAAAAATTGAGAGAGGATACCATGAGGGGTAAAATTTCAAAACTTCTAAGAGTGAAGTCGTTAATCTCGAGTTTACCAAGTGCCGAACGAAAACAATTTTTCCACATATGACGATCCCACCACTGTGGGAGCGAAATACTTAAGTTTCTTGCATTGTCCTGCAAAATAATCATGATTTGTTCCCCGCTACTTATTATCTCACTCCTCTGTCAAAATATATTATTTCGACGTCACTAGTTTGCGTTTTTAGAATGAATGTGTCCACAATTTCCTTGGTCGCTTTGCTGACCTAAAATTCAAATTAGTCGGTTTTATTTTCAAATCAGCTTTAAACTACAATAAAGTACCTTTCTCATCCGAACCGTCGTTTCGCAGTCCAAGAAACTACATATCTTGTCAATCGATTTTCGAGGAAGAGCACCAATGTCGATCAGCATTTTTGTTGTTGTCTCGTGTAGAAATGCTTTGAAAAACTCGAGAAGACGCGTCCCTATTTGAATCAGCGTTCACATTTTCCCGCCAACGAAAGTTACAAAGATTTCGAATTAGGAAAGCTCTTTATCGATTGATACATGGCTGAGAAATCTTGTCAGGAATCACAATACAGTCTCGAAAATGTGTGTTCGCATCTCATACTAGGGCAGGAATCGTTCTCGGGGCAGTGGATAAAATCAATAATTGTGAGATAGACTACCCAATCAGGGGGCGGGGCGGGATATGGTTGTCGAATACTCGTAGTTGCGCATACTGTGAGAAGAAAAGTGGGAAAGATCAAAGATCTAAGATCAAAGTTCAAAGATCAAAGATCATCGCTTGAACACGCCGGCTTTGGCCGATCTCTGCATGAGAGATCGCATAGCTTCTGCGTCCATTCGAGAGAACGCTTCGGAAAGAGTCACGGACGTCATGTGCATCAGACAACTGGAAGAGGAGATTATCGATTACTTCCACCTTCTACCGTATTCCCAAAAATTACAGTATCCCAACAACAGCAGTGGAATACGTCCTCGAATGTTGGTTAGTCCTATCATGGCATCATCATCTTTACCATCACAGTTTTTCTGTCTTTTGTGGGCTGTTTCTTTGTTCGTATTTCTAAGCCTACTGTAGCAACGTCAGTAATAAATGGATATAGAACATAGCAATGTATGCTTGTCTCTCACGTTGCTAGCCTACTAGTCGCTTCATCAGGCTACTAAACCGTGAAATAATGTATACTTGTCTCGCACAAGTGGAATGCGTGCTCCTCGAGAGTAGGGCAGTCATGTCGCAGCGCGGCTGCGAAGAGAGCCGCGGCGTTGTCAACGGAAGTCGTGCGCTCGACCTGAACGACATCGATTTAGTTGGTATTCAGCTTAACATCTGCGATGTAGGCTGAGAAGCTTGAATCTTAGCGTAGACTACCTGTCTTAAAACTTACTTGCAAAGGCTTTCGAGAAAAATATTTAAAAACCGCAAGTTTTGTCCTTCTAATGCCTGAACTATAAGCTAAGAAGTTTGAGCATAATCATTATGATCGTGTGATGTGTGATGCAATTACATTTTTTGAATGAAGCTCGAAAATATACGAACCAGGGCGGCGCATCTCGCCTTCAGCTCCATCTCGCAGTAGCAGTTGGCCAGCTCGAGCAGACCTGAAACGTCGAGTACCGTAATTTGGATCTTCGCTTCGGTACCCCACTCCATTCAAACGATGGAATATCAACTACGGTGATGCCGGTTCCGCTTCGGAACCTATAGTACTCAATCGACAATCATTCAGTACAGAACCTGTTAGAACTGTGGCTTCGTAATCGATGGAACTATGCTACCGTACTCCTCAACAGTCGTCGCGGGACTCACCCAGTGCCTGCTCCGGTTCCACATGCAGCTCGTCCGTGTAGCACCACTGCAGGAAGGCGCGGTAGATAGGATAGGAGAAGTCGACCACCTCGATTTGGCTGGAAATGGAGACATTAGTACACAGAAGGGGCAAGGGAAGAAGAAGTTGCGTAGTGATGATGAAATGATAGAGTTTCATATGATAAGATGTTTCGATGTGGCTGGAAACAAAGCGATGAGTACACAGAAGGGTCGAAGAAAGAAGATATTGCGTAGTGGTGATGAAAAAACGTTTCCTGATTGTAATATGGTGTAAAATGCTCACTTCCCACTCCCTTCACTCCACTGCTTACTCAGTCGCGAGCGGAAGTAGGCACAACGCATCTTCAGTAGGGCCTGAATTGTATCAGTTATCACGCAGAAATGACTGTTTTTAGTATTCCATCGCGAGTGGATAAGATCGCGCAATGAACATTTCATGGATCTTACTGAGTTCTTGAAACACATTCTCAAGCCAGCCTACCGCTCTTCACAACTCGGGTTGACAAATCAAGGATTCAAGGAGGGTCCAAAGAAGAGAAGGAGGAGAGATAGTAGATCCCTTACTTTATGCACATGGATCGTCCTTCCATCCACGACCACTCGCATATCCGCAGTTGCGGGATCATCAAACGCCGCGCGAAGCACCTCGACGAGCGGTCGCTCCTGCTTGCCTTCTGGAATGGATGCACTGTTCCTAAATATTAATTTTTCAGTTGTTAAGCATAATTAGTTGGCCTCGTCCAGTGATCATCGATTCTATTCCGCAGGTTTCACGATATGTTTCTGCCGCTCTTTAGAAGTGATCTGGTTCTTTCCCTGTGATTGTATCCAGTCGGCAAGTATAGACTACAAACTGCAACACGGAGGGCGTCGTACTAACGAGGTCCACCCTCCGTGAGGCGGTTGGGCGTCTACGACCCAAAGGACCGAAACGTCCAACCGCGTTATCTTTAGGCATCTTCCTTTCTTGTCTCTTTCTCGCAGCTTCACCGTTTCTATTCTATTTGTAACCTCGTTTTGCTCTATTTCCTCACCAAAGCTGAGCATTCGCGGCGATACCGGTGGGGAGGCGAAAGAGGCAAAGACATCATCTACCTGAAGGAGTGATCTTTGATATCTGGTCTTTGATCTTTGATCTCTGGTCTTTGATCTTTGATCTTTGATCTCACTGAGCTTGAAACAGAAGGCTTACCCGCCCGAATCGTGTCTCCACTGGAGTCGATACTGTCTGACCGCGGATGTTGCCCCACATGAAGATCTGTAATGAATACTCCGGTCAAGTGCTGCATTATTTTCGAATTTGGGTCTCATTGCGATAAAGTGCACAATAACCGGGCTTATTCAAATCAGAAAACATCGTCTACTGTACCTTGCCCTGCTTGTTCGATACAACAGTGATGTTGCAGGCGTTTGAGGCTGCGACGTCGGAGATTCTGAAACTTCAACCTGATTAAGCTGACAAGTGATCTTTGATCTTTGCTTCTTTTTCGAAATTTTCGACACGAAGACATGGAAAACATTGCATTCAAAGTCTGTAAACGGTGCGTGAAGCGGTATCAGAGGTTGCCAGTACAGGATTTGAAGCCAGAATCGGTGTTTGGGAGACAATTCGAAGCAAATTTGGAGGTAGCTCACCCTCCAATCCCCTTCGCACTCTCCATCGGCTCCAGTATCAAATGTATCAAGTATCAATTTTTTTTTTTTTTTTTTTTATCAATTTTTTTAGAACTTTGACCTATGAGATAAATTATCGGACTGTGAACTACATTGCGAATTCTTACACTGACCTGTCCGCACTGATTGCTTCCCCACACGTACAGCTCTCCCGTATCGGATACTGCTAGGGAATGAGCGTAGCCGCAAGCAATCTGAAAAATGATGCTTTCCTTTTACCTGTAGGCGAAGAGTAGCCTTCCAAAGTGATGCCGAATCGGCATAAAAGGGCTGACTAACCTGCGTGATCACAGCATGCTTTGCCAGTTTGTCCACGAGATATGGCGAGTGTTGATTGACCTGCAATGAAACGTAACTTCGGTACTTGCGGAGTTCACCGGAAGAGCGTCTATCCATCATCCACCCATCATAGAATGAGTGAAACACATTAACTCTGCAAGAGACGTGATTTATTCTACAAACTGGTGCATTTTCAGACTCCAAAGATCACGTACAACCACTTCCTAGTTTTTGCAGCCATCCCAAGAGCAGAAACACCTAATCGAATCAGCATTGTGTCATTCAGACATTTTTCTACCGCACTTGACGAAACGCGTGTTCACTGCATCATTGAACTGCACACGTTTTTTCTAAGCATGTGTCCCATAAAGAAAGATAAAATGTTCACTACTGCGTTGAACACGAGTTGTGGTACCGTGAACCCGAGAATCGCTGTTCCTCACCTCATTCCCGCTCCCAATCTGTCCGTACTCGTTGCTTCCCCACGCAAAGACCTCCCCTGACTCGGTTAGCACCATGGTCGATTTGTGCCCGCATGCAACTGCCTTCAGGAAACGGTTATCTGTAGAGATCAAAGATAAAAATCAATTTAATTAAATGCTTCAAATCTAAGATCAAAAATAGATCAAATAGCGTAACTTCTGTACTTTTTGGCCCAGGATCTCCCTCTCTATTTCCGCTCTGCTTGAGAAGTGAGGCTGGGAATGAGAAGGGCAGGGATTGAATACTCTTTTGAGAATGGCTGGGCCAAAAAGAGAAGAAATGCTCAAATAGCAACATAATCAACTCACGAAACGGCACTTTGCGAGGCGTATTCTCGTTGACGTTGTTGCCGAGGCCTGCAAAGTTAGCATTGACCATGAGGATCTTTATTGAGCAAATTTTTCGAACGAATTTTAACTTGACGGATGCATCAATACCAGTTTCGTAGAAGAATTGAGCTCTACTTACTAGAGTTCGAAACACGGGTCTTCGTCTCCTCATTTCACACACTCTCTCGCCGGTTAGAGGGACGAGAGTGTGTGAAATGAAGAGACGGCTTCCCGTATATCGACTATTTCGACGACTACAACTCACCCAACTGCCCGCTCGAGTTCAGTCCCCACGTGAACAGTTCCCCGCTCTCAGTCAGAGCCGCCGAGTGGTACGCACCACAGGCGATCGCAGTCACTCTGGAAAGATCAGAGATCAGAAGGGGCGGAGCTTGGAGAGATCAAAATTCAAAACCTCACCGCTGACCAGCCAGAGCGCCCAGCACCAACGCCGGAGGCTGCGTGCAGTTGATGGGACCGAGTCCTGTAGATAGTATTGTTGGTGTTTTCAATGATATTAACTCTGGTACTAGTTGACAACAGGTCAGCGCTCAACCACAAGGTAATCAGTACCTTGACCAGTTGGTGGCCAGTTGCCCACATACTGCCCACGAGAACCCAGAGATTTAGACCCCCGAATCACCTATCCACCTTCCAATCCCTCCAGCTGCAAGGAACATCCCCGCAATCTCGCCCCTCCATCAGGACACGCTCTTCCACTCTGAGATGGCTTTGGGACTCTCCATTCTACGTCCTATTTTGTGAATCTAACTGGCTAGAGAGCGTTCAGAATGGATAGAGATTGTCCCCCTCTAGAGAGTGTGTGACAGATTGATGGATGTCCCAGTGAACTCTGCGAGATACGTCGCTGTTTCTCTTCCTAGACATGCGATAAAACAATGCAAAAAAAACTAGCAGTGTGCACCAATGAATCCAATCGGCATATATTGTCCAGGCTAGTGAATAGTTTTCCAGTATTTGAATCAGTAATGGATCAGTAGAATAGTCTAACGAATGGACGAACGAATTGCCGGAGCCCTACGGGCAATGATGGTAGAATGTGCAGGAGACAATTCAGTTTGCAGTGAAGTCTCAGTTCACTCACCCAACTGCCCATGGCTGTTGTGTCCCCACGAGTAGACCTCTCCGCTCTCAGTCAGTGCCAGAACGTGAGGTCCAGTGCCGCAGGAGAGCTGCCGGATACCCCTGAAATTTGCAGATTCACGATGAGTTTCAGCATGAAACATTGTGATTTTACGAGTTCAGATGCATTATGTTTCAGAAGATTCGAATAAGCCAGAAAATCAATGACAATCAATCGATCGTTCGACAATAGGTGCACGGAAAACGGAACTAGGTCGGATGGGAACCGACTGGATGAGAACGCCTATTACATAACTCTTGTATCTCGCCCTCATTAGGTTCTCATCCGACGGTTCTTATCCTTCCTAGTTCCAGGAAAACGAATAAATTACCTCCCACTCATAGCCTCGATCAGCACCGGCTCGAACGAGGTGCTGCCGCTCATTCCTGCTGGAATTGAATATTATTTCGAATTTATTTCTCTATTTCGAGGTGCTATCACGTCAGTTCAGTTCTAATGCTTTTCTACTCCACAATCAGCAAGAAAGGACAGGACGATTAACCCATCAGTAGCCAAGGATTTGCCCTTACGTTCAACTCTTTTTCAATTCCGGAAGTTCCTAGCGGTCCCTATCACTCATCCCTCTCCAGTTATCAACCTTAGCTCCCACAACTCGCAACTCTCTCAACTCCTCTGTTTGCTGGAAAACACCTCGAATCTCTGCCCTCTCTCTTTCTTTCTTCCAGGCATTGCAATGAAATGAGAGATGCTCCTTCTACTGTGCACACAGAGATTTCAGTAATTGTTTGACTCTCTCAATCTTGCGTACTCTCTCACTCTGTCTGCCCGGGGAGAGCTCATGAGTTATTGGGAGGGAATCCTATTCTCGTCAGTCAGAGAGAACTAGAGGTCATGGTAGAAGGAGAGTCGCAGAGATTGCTAGTAGAGTATCTCCCTTAGAGTGATCTCTCACAGGTCAGAGAGCAGGAAAGAGCACAAAGAGTGAAGAAGCCTAGGAAGATGAGAAAGAGTACAGATCAAGCGGAGCAACTTCCTCGAAGAATTAGAAGGAGCTTAGAGCCACCGGGCGGATTACGTCTAGACGTGAAAAAGTGCTAAATTCTACAAATGATTAGCTCTTCTGCACACACAAAGTATATCTTTATGAGCTCGTAATGAATTGAAAATGCATACTACTCGATTAGCTCTACAGCGTGCTTCTCAACAGCAAAGTAGTGGGTGGGATGATTTACCAACACCGGCGATATGATGTGATCATCGCTGCTAAAAGGAGAAGTTTACTAATGTTCATGTTCCTTATGTTCAAGGAATACAATATTACTATCTCAGGTCCTACGCATGGTTTAATTATCCACCTCTATAGCAAATCATCGTACCTAGACTCATCCTGCTTGGTCAGGCCAGAAATAGGAATGACTCTATGTTTAGAGGCTCTAAATTTATGGCCTTAGATCCAAAGGATGATCAAGTCTTCTTGCGTACAGTTCTCTTCATTGATCAGGTCAGAAATGATAAGGGATGCCATTAGGCTTAGAGGCTCTAAGCTTACGTCCTTATCGCCTTAGGGTTCCTAAGGACGCACTAACAGCAAGTCATCGTTCCCAGTGCGTACAACTCATCCTGCTTGGTCAGGTCAGAAATGCTTAGGGATTACCTTAGGCTTAGGGGTTGTAAGCTTACATCCAGATAGTCTTAGGATTCCTAAGGAAGTTCTCACCTCCACAGCAAGTCATCGTGCCCAGTGCGTACAGCTCATCCTCTCTCGTGAGGAGAAGAGCCGCACAGCCGGCAGAACCGAAGACGATGCAGGACTGGAATGAAATATCTATTATTTGTTGATTAATTTTTTTACGAATTCGGAATGCGCTCAATACCTGCTCAAGGAATCCGATAGATTTTGAACATCCCTTGAAGCACATTTGAAACACAACTAAGGAAGATGAAACAGAAGTCACAAAAGATCCCACCGCCACCCGCTCAATGAAGCTGTTGTCGAGCAGGGAGAGTAGCGGCCACCGCCTCACCTCCTCCATTCTACTACGGTTTCTACCTGGAATATCGATTGATTGAGCGAAAAGAACGCTCGCACATGGGCATCACACGAGTGAATCGGAACGAAAAAACACAAATTGTTGAGCTATCTAAGGAGGGACAGCGGATTGATTTGAGGCAGAAGAAGGCGAAGAGATCTTGAAATGCGCAGAATGCAATAGAATGAACGACTTTCGAAAACGGGAGTGAGAACACACGAGTTAGGCAGTAGGAAGTGGTCAGTAATGTGGCTGCTGCTGAATCAAATTAGACTGCGCGCAAGTGACGAGAAGAAAACTGTAAGGTTCCTGCCGAACGCTCTCGCTCTATCTCACCTCCTTCCACCTCCAACCTCCCCTAGCTTCCCATCTCTCACCACCTCCCCTCCCCCCTCTCCACCTACTCCAACCTCCTCCTCTACCCCTGCCCCACCTCCCACCTCCCCTCGCCTCCTCTTCTTTCTCCCAACAATCCCCACCACTTCTCACACCTTCTCAAGAGTACTATGGCAACTTTTTCTCGGAGGCTTGCCCCTCTTCTCTTCTTCTTCTTTTCTTTTCGCTCCCCACACTTCCCGATTTGCAAAGGGTAGCTAATGGGGTGTGAGATGCCGAGTTTCAGCGCTCCTAATTTCATGTTTCCCTTCGTCTAACTAGCGAGAAAGTGTTGAACCATAAGGGGGTGTGAGATGACACGACAAGAACGTACGAAAGTCATAAGGTACTTGCGTACTTCAAACTATCCCACGATCGTTGCCCATCCAATAAATCGTCTAAGGGACGCGACTGTTGACCATCAAAATCGTGCATCTGAGATGGGTTATCATAACCGCCCTTTAGCGGCATGCAAAAAGTTGTCGACTAAGCGCAAATACGTATACAGACGTAGTCTACAATATTTGGTTCCTTGTGGTCTTACTATTATTGACAGTAAAGGGATTGAGCGGATATCACATAATGAAGTATAAATTACTTCCCAGCAAATATCACGGGACCCGTGCAAGTTATGCGCCGATGCAGGCTTCTTATTCATAATTTGAGGTCGGCAGTCATCCCGAGGCGAGAGAGCACGCGAAATGGAGAGAGCGTGAATATTATTCTTTGAGGGGATAGGGACGATCAAATTAGCTTTTCCTGTGAAGCTTCTGGCTAGAGATAACGGAAAAGTGAGAGAGTCAGGCCAAAGGCCGATGCTTTTCCTTAGATGAAGTGGGGGAGAAATGGCAAGATTCACTTTGCATAATCGAGAAGGAGTGAAGAGTTGCTTTCGTGGCTATTACTCAAACTTTCGACGGGGAAGAGTTGTACATTCCTAGTTCAATATGTCGTCTCTTCGCTTCACACACTCTCTCGCCTCTGACCGGTGAGAGAGCATGTGAAATGAAGAGACGATCACTCTAGAGCAGAGCCCAATAAGCACGCAAGAGCCCGAAGAACTCGGTTCCATTCAAAAGTGCAACAGAGCGCGCACGCAGCGCTTTTGCAAACACACCAGTTCTCCATTTTCGAAGAAACTAGGGGAACTCAGGTATTTGCGAACACTACTTTTTCACGAATCGTGCAGACTTGACTCGCCAGTGACGATAAATTACTATGTGCGGCTAGTATCAATAAGCAGGCAGGCAGAGTGACCAGCAGCAGTGTGGGTATTAGAGGCGAGAAAAGGAGTGGGGAGGGAGAAAAAAAGAGGGGACAGCAGACGAGGAGATGAATTGCCCTGCTCGGGGCCCCGAAGGGAACTACGTCGCATGAGAACATTGAGAACGAACAGGATGAGAACCTAATGAGGACGAAACGCAAGAGATATGTGCTCTCATAAGACCTGGTTTCGCCGAAGTTATGTTCGTGAAACGGAATGGGCCGAAGAAAGTTGCGAGCGGGAAGAAGGAATTCAACTTCTTGCAAGTTCTGTGAAAAGGTGCGTCTGAGACAATAGACGCTGTCAAATCCAGCATGATTCGCGGAAACAGTAGAACGTGCGAAAAATAGAGCTTTGCAGAACATGACCAATAGGAAAGAACAACATTGGGACATTGTGAAGAATCCGGGAGTATTGGCCCTCTCCCTCCCATTGTTTCCCCGAATGACGCATTACAACGCGGAAAACAGAGCTTGCAGACACTATCCTGATGATTCAGGGCAGATATACAATACTAGCGATAGTCTAAGATAAAAGTTTCCAGGCGTAAAAAGTTCGGGGACGGGACAGACATTAGAATGGAGGGATATTGGCTCTCCCCTCCTCCTCCTTCCCTTCCTGGACACAGACAATGGAACTTCAATGTCGAAAACAGAGCTTGATGAGGCATACCAGTGATAGGCTAAGATGCTAAGCTTCCAGACGTGAGAAGGTCGAGGAAGGGACAGACATTCGAATGAGGGATATTGGCCCTCCCTCCACCCCTCCTCTTCCCTTCCTGACCACAAGATTGAGATGTCTCCTTCTCTCTCTCAGTGGCGTCGTTGCGCGTTGAGAAGAGATGACGGAAGGAAGGAGAAGGAATCTGAGGGACAGGGGGGGGGGGGAGGGAGAAGAAGGGAGAGAGGAGAAGAGAGGTAGAGGAGAGGAGAGGTGTGGTCAGTGAGAATGAAGAATAAGTGCGCATGTTTAGAACCATAGAAGTAACTTTTGCAGAGGAGGAGGAGCAGAGAAGAAGAGAAAGAAGAAGAGGTGTGGTCAGCAAGCAAGAAAGAACGTGCAAGAGTTTTGAACAGCGTTGTCGTTGATGGTACAATGCAGTAACAGAACGGAGAAAGGAGAGAGGGGTAGGAAGGAGAGAGGTGTGGTCAGCGAGCAAGTATTAGCGTGCAAAGGTATCTGAACGATATTGTTGATGGTACTGAGCTTAGGAAAACATCCTGGAGAGAAAAGTTAGGGAGAGACGAGTAGGAAAGAGAGAAGTGTGGTCAGTAAGACGGAAGCGCGAGATTCTTGAAACCTCAAGTCAAGTAGGCTGCAATGCGAAAAAAAAGATGAACGACAGAAGAAGAAAAGTTAAGGCAGAGGCTTAAATTTCAAAGAGAAGTAAGGAATGCTCCTTTCATCGCATTTTGTCTGAAATGAAGCAGAACAGAACTGAAAGGGTCACTTAGACTAAAAAATGGGATGGGCAGAGAGAAATCTGATGCCTCCTTCCATTATAAGAAGACCCTCGGTCCAGGGACAGAGAATGGGAGAATGTCTGGAAGAATCAAGGAGCGGATTCATCAAATGGCAAATTGCGGTAGCAGGAAATAGCGTTCGAACTGCAGTTTGCTTTAGTAAAGGAAGAATGAGGTTTGAAAGGCACGATTCTCGAACTCTTCGACCGCTGAAACACGAGAGAGGGAGAAAGTTGTCAGTGCCAGTGCGAGAACAAGGGAAAAGTTCTCCTCCTAGAGAGATAGAGAGAGGGCAGTGTGTGAAAGTGCCGGCTAGAGAAAGGCAGAGAAAAGCCATTGGATTTGCATCTATTTCGGCATTTCTCGGCCCATTGTGGTCAACTGCTTCCGTTTTTCGCACTAAACTGGACAAGGGAAGCTTTCATTTCACAGTTGAAAATACGTGTGGAGGTGTTTTTGTACAGCAAACGGTATATTGAAGGCAACGGAATGGAAGCCCTGCATTCCCCATAGCACGGCACAGGAATAAACCGTACATTTTCAAGTTTAGAATGACCTTTTCCGTAATGAACGATGCTTTACAGATACACATTGGAGAATCGTACCTCGAACGCTATTGGAAATGAAGCCCTGCAATCCCGGACCGCAAAAACCGCCACTTGAATCGCCTGCGGGCGTAAATGGCACCATTACAGTGGGGGATTTAGCTGCGGGAGGGGGGAAGGGAGGGAGAGAAGTGGGGAGAAGAGAGATGAGGAGAGGAGAGGGGAAATATAACTATACAGGACTGTGTGCGGGTGATGCTATTAGGAGACAATTGGTTAGGGGAAGGTAGGAGTGGAACCATCTCTCGTTTGGGCACCAACCAAAGGAGATTATGTCAAGAGACACAGGACGAAAGCACTTCGGCACTCCCGGAGCAATGAATATGTTTCATTCATTCTATAAATTAGATTGCCTAGCGCAGGGTAGGTGGACGAGGGGTGGTGGAGGATGGTTGCCCATCCACACTCTTTCGGTGAACTACGCAAGCACCGAACCGTGCCGAAGCAAACTCCTTTTTGGAGGTGACTGAGGGGGGTTATGACCTTGAACCGACATAAGATGCCCTCATCTGCTAGGTTTTCAACTTCTAGAAGCTTCCTAGCATCGTCCTCGACGAGAAATGAGCAAGACAGCCGGATCCATAATGAGGTACTCAACCTAATTGGCTGCATTGTTCAAAGGCGTGAAGAGAGGGGAGAAGATGGGGACTAGCTCTCTCAATTCGACATGATCTCTAGCACGTTAGACAAAGCGAGAGATAATTCGGAATTGAGAAAGCGAGACGAGGAGAGGATAGGACATATGAAAAATGAGTCGAGCCTCTCGCGGAGGAATGAGGCCCTCATGCAAAGAGCAAATACGCGCCGCATCTCTAGTCTTTGGCTTCTTAAAACTTGGAAATGTCTCGAAAGATACAAGAACAATGGATAATATCCTCCGAAGCCATATGAAGTCCCCCACAAGAACTCATCCGGTCTGCCATCCAATAACGCAAGGACTCAAAGAACATGCAAGAACTAGAAGCACCGAGACACTTCCCTACTTCCCCAGAAGCCTATCAAACCCTCATCGTTACCCCACCATCAGCACTTGTTTCAGGAATGACTGAAGCACAACCATTCTACCAAGAAAGTTGAGAAGTGCCGAAAACTCTACGCCAGAAACTCTATCGGGAGAGGGAATGCTCGTCTCTCTCTCCCTTGCGAGTGCCATTTTTCTCGCAGATTTGTTTCATCCCTCCATCTCGCCTTTCTTCTTCTCTTCGAAATTGGTCAAGCGAGAATTCGACGAGAATTCGATGCGCTCCCATGTTTCTTTCGGGAGTCGGGTTGGGCGATAATTTTACGGTCTCTCACTTTTCCATGCTCTCTCGCTTTGTCTGACCGGCGAGTGACCATTGTGAAATGAGAGACCGTAAAATTTTCGCACCACTCTGTTTCGGAAGAGAAGGGGTGGTAATTCGGCACTTCCCTACTCTCCCCCGGAAGTTTGGTTGTGTTTCATTCATTCTAGAAAGATTGTTGTGGTTGAAGTCCACCAACACCGGACAATTCCGGAACGAGCTCCCTCAGTTTGCAATTACTCTGAACCCTACCCTGAATTGAAACAACCCTAACGAGGAAGGGCTAGTTCAGGAAATGAAGTACTTTTCCACACTAATCACGCAAAAAGGGCGCTTTGTTCAAGGGTCCAAGAGGGCTAAGAAGGCGAGGAAGCGCCCGAAGGGCAGACTCTCTTCTTTTTGCATGCTCTATCGCGTGTCTGACAAGCTCTATTGCTCTAGAGAGTGTGTGGAATGAAGAGAGCAACAGAAAGCGCCTAAGTGGAATTTGGTGCAAGGGGCAGAGCGGAGAGTTCGTTGGAAGGACACCAGAAAGATGGAACAAATGGAGGGAAACTGCATGATTGTATTAGGGCGTCCGAGGAGAAAGGGCAGGGCTATTCAGACAATCAGTCTAAGAATCAACTTCCAGCGCGTCACGAATTCAGAAAGTTCACGCGCAACCAGGAAGGTCTCATGCTTGTTGAGCTTCAAATTCCCGATGCGCTTGTTGCAAAAAACAGCAAAACTGCAGAGAAAACGAAAGTAACGCATGCTCTCAGCGTTCTCTGCTTTGGCATTTACTAATCCCGATTTGTAGTCTATCGGGAAGAAGTACTTTTCCCCACCACTCAGACCAGGAGTTGCGTGAGGCAATCCAATTTAGTGACCCGCGGAATTTACGTGGAGTCTTCCCCCTTTTCTTCCCCAGCCAAATCTACTTTGCGACGAGGGCCAGTTTATTTACCCCGTACTAACCTAGACTTGTCTTGAGAGTTTCAGGAGATGAATTGGGGAAAATAGAAAATGGGCGATTCACTGATACAGGAGAGTTATCACACATGTCACCGTCCCTTTGACAGTAAACAATGTTGTTTACGGAACATACAAATCACGGACTATACAGACGAGAGCGTATAGAGAAGCCAAAGAAGAGTAGGTGTTTTGAGAAGACACTGCTGACAGTATGCAAATTACATCTTTCGTACTGTGAATCCGCAATTTATTCAAGAAGCCAAAGGAATTTGGGGCGAAAATATACAGAAAAAGCGAGATCGTAATGTTTCCGGGAAGGGAAGAGATGGGGGAAATTGATCAGAAGAGTTGTCTCGGAATCATCGGACAACACTTTGAGCAAGAGAGGAGACAACAAAGCGAATGTTGACAGCAATAATACTCGACTTGGAAACGGAAGTTGTTGTGGCCACGCGGATTGTCTCGCCAATTTTTGATTTAATTTTTTTAATTTGTAAAAAAATAAGAAATATGTAATCTTGCACGTTAGGTGAAAGGTTTGATTTCTGGCTACGTTAAACGACAAAGGGTTTCATTCTTGAGGAATATGAAACATAAGAATGAACGAAAGATTGCAGCTAATTGGTAACCAGAAACCGAATAAATACCGAAAACCTCCTGCCCAACTCAACAGTTTGAGAGGTAGATCAGCACCCCCGATAAATGAGCTATTATATGAGCGAACTCCCTCCTAAACTGTCGATCAAAAGGTGCCGCCGAAATGGGCGACCTTGATTTACAGTGGGGTGAAATGGGGAAGGAAGCTGTGAACTGTTCTCGCTTGAGTATTCCTTGCATACGCCCTTTCTCAAATCATATCACTAGAAAGCACTAGGTCGGATGAGAACATTAGGAAACAAGCTACGGCGTCAGCCGAGGCAGGCACTGAACTGATTGAGTTTCACTCTCCGATCATTGCCCGAAGGGCTGGGGGGTGGGCGTTGGGCGAGGTGGGTGGGGGGAAACTGAAACCCACGGACACCTAAGGAGGGCGAGAGAACAACTGTCATGCAATAGACGGAATATGCGTGCTCATCCAGTAGATTATCATCCGAATGCTCTCATCCAAACTAGAGTTCGGAATACAGGTCATTTGAAAGTTATGAGTTAGAAGAGAGAGGGAGTGTCTAGAAACAAACAAGAAATGAAGTGAAATTCAAGAGAACGGGCGAAATTACGCGGTTCACAGGCAAGGGTCAATTGGGCGGAAGCGCCTGGGAACGGCGCCATAATTTGACAGGAATTGTCTATCATTTACGCGCTTTTTCACTCTGCCTAACCTATGATAGTGCATGTGAAAGTTAGAACATTGCGCCATAATTTGATAGTGAATAGGAATGAGAAGGGAATGTGATGCAATGTGATGGGGAACTGGTAACTAAAGGTTCAGTTACCGATCAGGGACTACAGTCACTCTCCGATCGATAACTACAGTAATCTCCGGGAGATCAATCCCTCCGGAATGAGTTGGTCGACTGTAATCGATGAACGGAGAACTCTCGATACGCCCGTTGAACGATGCAGAAGAAGAGGATCCCGATGAGGATCTGGAATGGGGTACGGTAAGTTACTGTCGGATACAGTAGTCCATTCAAGAACGGTGCACGACGCGGAGACTGTAGGGTACGGTAGTCTACAGTACGGTAGAGATACGGTAGGTTCGGTGGGTCAGACTCACCTCCCCAATAGCCGCATACAGCTCAAAGTGGTGGAATGTCTTGGAGAAGACGCGGCCGAACGAGGGCACGAGCTTGCCGACCTTCTCGCAGTACATCTGAAGTATGGAGATCTTCACTTTCCTTATTTCTCGGTTGTCTTTGTTCTCCCGAAGTCAACCCATTCTTCTTGGTGATTAGGAGAGAACAACAAAAATGTAATGAGTTTCAAACATCCATCAAAAGTCGAAGATTTTTGTTAGGTCGATTGTTCTTCGCATCGGGATGCGCAAACGAAAACCCGAAACTATCTGTTGAAGGCTACTTCTGTGAATGTGAATAAGTATCTCGTAAGCCTACCAAATAAGGAATGGCCCCTGCAATGATCACGTTGAACAGCATGCGCCAGACGAGGTACGGGACGAGAGAGGTGTCCGAGTGGGTCTGGAAAGAAACCATTCCTCGAATCTACAATTTATTTCAGTGTCCCCACTTATCATGCATTACCCATGGCTTACTATGAGCTAGAGTGGGGCAGCCCACACAACCACACAGTGACTGCTTATAACGTAGAGTGCCAATGTTCATGTTCAGTTCAAGAAACTGAAGAGGAAGGATGTTCGATGATCTGTGCTTATTCTCACTTTACTCGCCATTCTAGTGTCATTTCACCCATCTCTCCCCACCAAAAATGTGCGAATCAATATAACTTTATTTATGGTTACTGGATAGATCCACACGTACCCCCATCGTACCTGTATCCCATGGCACAGTCCGGGCATCGACAACAACCAGCCCAGCACACAAACAGCGAAGAAGGTAACGACGATGACGGATGGGGCGTCCCTGGAAGAGATCAAAGATCAAATCTGGAGAGATCAAAGATCAAATCTGGAAGAGATCAAAGATCAAATCTGGAAGAGATCAAAGATCAAATCTGGAGAGATCAAAGATCAAATCTGGAGAGATCAAAGATCAAATCTGGAGAGATCAAAGATCAAATCTGGAGAGATCAAAGATCAAATCTGGAGAGATCAAAGATCAAATCTGGAAGAGATCAAAGATCAAATCTGGAGAGATCAAAGATCAAATCTGGAAGAGATCTAAGATCAGCGATCTTGAAGCTTTTCGCTAGTCGAAGCTTTACTGTTGTCGATATATCAGGGTAACATTTCCAGCGACACGATTTGTCCAATTGATGAATGAAAAATGTGGAATTCACTGCTTCTTTTTCCAGTTTCCTGTTATCATATCACAACATCCGGCGACTAGTGATCAGCGTTCGCCCCTCAAAACACTATTTCACTCTGCCCAATCGACGAGAGAGCATGCGAAATTGAGAGGGTGTCTACTCGACGTGAGAGTACGCGGAATCGAGAGAGCGTCTAATCGACGAGAGAGCACGCGAAATCGAGAGAGTATTTGCACGTTATCGCAAGAAAAGTCAGCTGATGGCTACGTGTGTGTGCGGGGGCAAGATTCTCAGGAAAGTGCGGCAAGTGACTAATTATATCCACGTCATTCGGGTATCCCTTTGGATTTTATATCATGTTTGCAATCACACCGATGGTTCTTTCAACACAGATTATGATTGATTTTGAGCAACAGAGAGCTAACTCATTCAAGGAATGTCGCCAAAATTATCTCATGAGAGATCAAAGATCAACGTCCAAAGATCAAAGATCACCAACCGCCGGTCGACGATTATTCCGAGAAAGTCGTAGATCTGCTCCATCACAGAGTAGGCGATCACGCCCATCGTTGCTGAATACGGTATCGAGTTACGGTATGGATACGGTATATCATTCATTGATTGAAGTACCAATCGCGGAATAATCATTAGTGCCTCATTAAAATGTATCCTTGTACCCCACTGTGAAACACAATCCACCCAGCTAATGTATTGAAAGAACAAGAGTGTAAGATTCGAGACGCTCGAATTTCTCTGAGGACGTGGGCACTTTTGCCATCACTCAAACTCAAACTGAGGCGTGTTTTCAAAACTTTTGCCGAAATCCGCGCTGTTTTGCGCCTTTGTTCGCGTGATTTTGACGTCTGGTGGACTTTAAAATAGCATTTTGAAGATAAAAATCGATAATTTACCCACTAAAAATCGATAAATTACTCACCGCACTCAAGAATGATGACGAAATAGGCGCCGGACACCACCCAAGCGATTCGCATCTTTTCTGAACAAAAAGAGTCTTAAAACATATGCATTTACTGAATTTTAGAAGAAGAAACGCTCAGACTTTAGTAAAACTACTGCAACATTGCAAGAATATGAGCCCATCCTTTTTCTGAGCAACCTCGTTATCCCTAGACTGATTTTGGAAGAAAAAAAGATATGCACACATTGTCCATTTCAATCTAATTTACGTTCAATGCCAACAATGGAACGAATAAATCGCGAGATGGAACGAATGAAAGTGGAAAATGAATAAGTGAAACTCACGTTCCGTCATGGTCTCCTCTCCCCTCTCTACACTATCTTCCGAATCCTCAAAATTCTCCGTTTCTGAGTGGGCGATCTACTAAAGTTTATGAGATTGGACTGGGAAAGTCGAGAAACTCATCAAACTCGAATCAATGGAAATAAATTGAGAAACTCGCTCGATTCGAAGGATCAGACAACCGGGGTATCAGAGAACCGAAAGTGATAAAACCAAGGAGCTATTCCAGCCTCTCTAGTGACTCGACTGATCGAGAAACCTCACTCGCATTAGAATATCCCAACTTCGAGATTTTTTAACGGGCTAGATTGAACGAAAGATCACGCAAATAGAGAGAGGCAAAGTGTGATGAAACCTCGCAATCGGGGTCTCTCTCTAATGACTCGCCTGATCTTAAGATCTGGGAGCGAGAAACTCTCGGGCGCTCACGTAGAAACACACGGTGATAAATGAGGCGGCGCAAGGTTGTGAGTGACTCTCTCGTTTTCCCTTATCTCTCGCCTGCCACATAAGGCGAGAGAGTAGGCGCAATTGAGAGAGTCTGAGACAGCTGAGATTTCTTCGTATGACCCGCCACATGTTGCGGCTTTGGATTGAGATTGGAGAGTGAGAAGGAAGGAAAAACTCCTCTGGTTTTTCCCAACCACTAGGTGAGGCATTCCCGCATAGTGGATGAGATTCTGGTTGCCCAGAGAGAGAGAGCGCTAACCACTCGGCGATCATAACTCCAACCACTAGGCAAGGAATCCTTCACCTAGTGGTTGGGAGAAATCAGGGTCGCAAGATTTGAGAGAGGTGATTGGGTGACTGATTTATCGGAAACTGTTAGGTTTGTGGTCGGGCAATACTAGATTTCCTAAAGAAAACACTCCGATACTTTGATCGAGAGGTGAGTGATTGGATTTGCAGTGGAAGATGAATTACTCGAAAACAATGAGGCTGGAAAACTATTAAAACCACGAGATGGATCTCCTGGTGAAATGAATGAATGAAATCTAAAATCATTCAGAAAATGTGCAGTTGCAACTACTCTCCATAAATCAGATGGTTTTAGAGTAATTGAAAAGTACTCGAAAAGAAAGGAGACTTCTAGCTGGAGCCTGGACAAATAATCACGATAGACCAGAGAATGCGCCTGCTTCTCAAAGAGTCCCAGAGATGACACGGGAGAGAAGTAAGAGACTGAGGGAAGATGCGAAAAGAATAATTTTATCTAATTCCTGCGTTTTCGAAAATATGCAGATAACCAAACCAGATCAAAGAATGGGAAAGAAGACTCCTAGAGATGAGGCGGGGGAAGTAAGAGACTCAGGAGAAGAAGTAATAAGTTTGTTAAAGGTGTCTAAGGAAAACGTGAAACCTATGCAAAGCTTGAATTTGGAAGATATCCAAGATAGATCAGAGAATGCGAAAGAAGAGTCCTAGAGATGAGACTGAGAAGAAGTAAGAGACTCAGAGAATGAAGCAAGAAGTTCGTTATAGTCGTCAACACTGATTGATGGACAGTTGCAGGGAAGAAGTGAAGTGATCCGACTCTCTCCATCTCCGGCTCTCTCCATAATGCATGCTCTCTCGCTCTGTCCGACAGGCGATAGAGTGTGCGAAGTGGAGAGAAGTAGAATATTGCAGGAAGAAAACTCTCTCAAAGTGACAGACTGGCAGATTGCGCCAACATCTGAGGCCGAGTTTTCTGTTGAAAGGCGTGTTCTTTGGCCAATCATAACCAAAAAGAGCATGGGATTTGGGCATTTGTTATCATTTTCAAATAATAACGAAGTAAAAGCATTCTCATGGTGTCCATAGCTTTTCGAGGAATCTGTGAAACTCAAGTCAAGTGGACAGATAGATACTAGAATGACAGACTGGCAGATTGCACCAACATCGGTGATGAGGTTCTCTGTTGAAAAAAAGGGTTCTTTGGCCTATCTATTTCGGTTTCTTCTCTAACCATAAAAATAAGTCAATGGATCGATTAATCTTTTGTAGATCATTGGATTTCGCAAACGAAATTAAACTAAATTGATTTTATAGGGGATAAATGATTTATTGGCAAGAGATCGAGCAAATACAATAATATAATTAAATAAGTAATATTATGACCGGGCTATCTCGATATCTCTAGTAATTGCACCACAACTAAGCACACTGTGAGGAATTGGAATGGGATGAATATTAATGTGACTGGAACATATTTTTCACGAAAAACTCAGAGGGATTCAAGAGAAATCGAGAATGGAGGTATCCAGACAAAACGGAACTCCTTCTGTTTTTGACTGTCTTTGAAGAAAATGCTAGAGGAGAGAATAATAGTGGAACTGAAGGGTGGTCAGAAACTGAAAGGGGGACAAGGCCTAAGATCTGAGATTGGGAACGGTATCTTATGTGCACATCAACTGTCGATCCACATTCAGCACGAGTATCTCATCCAACCCAATATAGTTGTTGGAGGAGAGCGAGTGAACTTCGAAGATTATCTGTGAAATGCAAATTGAGTTATCCCCTGAGAAATGAAGTGGGTTTCAGCTAATGTACAAGGCAGAACCAAAACAATTCTCGTCGTTACTGCTTGTGATGGTTCTTGGAATTACAAAACCAACCGAAAGGAGAATTACTCACGTAATCGTAGTCTCCAGCAGGAAGCACACGTCCTTCGCGGAACCATCTGAATGATGAGGACATTAATACTTCAGTCTCGAATGAACACACTGGCTAGAGCACACTCTACATGGCGTTTTTCTGGCTCAATATCGTCAAGTATCAGAGCGTGATAAACATCAAGGAACTCAAAAAAGGAACTATACCTCCTGCTACTATTCTTCTGCAGTACTGGCGCGTCGAATAGGAGGGTCTGCATTTATTTTAATTATATTTAAATTTAAATATATTTATTTTATTTCGTACCTCCTTGTCCTTCCCGGCCTGCTTGGCATAGACGCGGAAGGCGGATTGAGGGTCGATCTGAATAAGGTAAGGTGACGCCACCGACAATCGTACGACAACGCGAGGTGGGTCCCGCCGGTAAGGCTGTTTGGCACTTGTCTAGTTCCCCGGAAGAATGGTTGAGTTTCACTCATTCCTAATAAGATATTTCCAAACGCAGGGTTGGTGGTCGGGGTGGATGGAGGATAGGCACTCTTCCGGAGAACTAGACAAGTACCGGCTGTTTTTGGAGTAGACAGGGTTAGTGAACCTCAGATCTCAATTGATTATCCTAACATCCACGAGTCTACTTTATCACTTATCTCTATCCTGCTCAGATCATAGGAACTTTGTGAAACTCATTTCAAATCTCAACTTTTGAAGTCGATTAGACCGCCGTATGAACATCTTTAGTGAACTCTGTGACAATATTTGTTGGTGAATGTCGGTGATTACCTTATGATATGCGAAAATGAAGAAGGCATCTTGATCCAGATGGAATGGTTGTGTCTGCAGTCGAGAATGAGGGCGGGGACCGCGGATGTAGGCGAAGGAACCTTCTGCAGATATGGGAGCTTATAGGAACACTTCGGACTCTTTTAATACAGAGAACTAGTCGAAAACGCGATGAAAATAAGCAGACCAATGATGAAGGGATCTCTGTTTTCTTTAGCGCTCAACCTCTTGCAATAAAGGTGTCCGAGAAAAAGGAATTGTTTGACAACCCCACCTTTGTTGTACGGCAGCAGACTCGCATCTCCTCTTATCCCAGTCAGCGGATTGCCCACAGGCCGATCAGAAGTGTGCCACTCCGAACCAGCCAGCATCCTGGATACGGTAGTTACTACGGTATTCTGTAAGAAGAGGAAAATCCAATTTGCGAATCGCACCCGTCACAATCGCCCTCGCTGAAGCGGCAGTTGAGCACGTCGCAAGCAGACTTCAACTTGCTATGAGGCTGCTGGTTCTTCTGCGACTGCAATTTGGAAAGTGCACGGGTGCAACAGTGCCGTAACCTCTGCTCTGACTACCAATTTGGAAAGTGCATGGGTGCACCAGTACCGTAACCTCTGCTCTGACTACCAAATTGGAAAAGTTCACGGGCGCACCAATACCGTAACCTCTGCTCTGACTACCAATTTAGAAAAGTTCACTGGTGCACCAGTACCGTAACCTCTGCCAATTTGGCAAGTTCAAGGGTGCACCAGTACCGTAACCTCGGACTTCCAATTTAGAAAGTTCACGGGTGCACCAGTACCGTAACCTCTGACTACCGTATACCTCCTTCATCATGCTCAGGAAGCGATCGATGCTGCCGTCGACGGACATTGCGGAGAAATCGGCCAGGCTGAGCTCCTGATTAGTTATTTATTTTTTTCGATTTTTTTGCATCATCCAAAGCGGAAAAACTGTCAAACAAGTGATCGAGCAGTCTTCACAGTCTCAGTGAAACATATAGTGTGCAACTCACCTCATCATTCTCCTCCTTCTCCTGGTCCACTCCTCTCGACAGCCCAGCCTTCTTTCTCGATTCGGCGCGTTCCCTGAAAGATGCACTGCTAAATTGTGCCCAACTGCTAAATCGAGTGAAGATCAAAGATAAACAACTTCACTTTGCATCGGTTTGCAAGAAAGAAATAAACAAGCAAGAATGATCTCACATTGCATTATACTGTAAGGATTCATGATTTTGAAGTTGATCAAGGATATCGTTTTTCTCCAAATCACCTCGACGTCCTCATCTCCTCCCTGCTCATATTCTCCCTTGCAGCTATGAACTTCTTCGCCGGTCGGAGGGGAGTCAAGTCAGCAGCCTCCTCTTGTTCATCTTCTTCCTCCTCGTCCTCTCGACCGCCCTGCAGTCAATCGATAAATGATTAACTAATTTCAGTTCAATTTTTTTGTAACGAAAAGTGAAACATTACTAACCCAAATTCAGGCTAAACTCTTTCAAAGACTTGCTGAAACATATTGAAATTTCCAATATCGAAACTTTGAAAGTGATTGAAACGCACCTCAACAGTCTTGATGAACTCCCTGGTCTCGGCTGATACTGGTAAAGGACCGCGACGTGCTATCTGAGGATTGTCATTGCTGTTGTTGTTATTGTTTTGGTTCGAGTTGTTGTTGTTGTTATTGTTTTGAAAGTTCAAAACACTCACCGACGACTTCATGACCACTCCCTTCTGCTGCTCCTTCTCTGCAAGATCGACCAGTTTGGGGAAGGGTGTGGCTTCGAGGGAGTTGGAAGAGGCCTGACAAGATGTCGTGGTTGTTATTGTCATGGTTTTTTGTTATTGTACTTTTCAACGTCATAGACAAAGGAGACTTACCCCTGGTCCATTCTCGCCCTCGTCTCCACACATGTCTGCTGCATATTCGATTTCGTCGATGATTGCGAAGCCGCCCTGAGAGAGATCAAAGAACAAAGATCAATTTGAATTCAGTGTTCAGAAAGTTTCAGAGATCAAAGACCAAAATACAACCTGCAGCGCAGTCGCCTGGTACACAAAGTTGTCGGCGACGATGAAAATCTGGAAGCGATCGATATTTGATTACCGTATCCTACTACAGTATCCTGGACTACCGTAACCCCAACCGTACCTGGAACGGCTCCCGACCTCCGTCGGGTAGGGCCACACGGACCGGGCCCGGCTTGGGATCGTCAAGTGGTGGGGAGCAGTAGTCGTAGCCTGATTGTTGAAGTTATTTTATTTTCAAGAACACTCTCATCGACTATTGCCAACAGTTGAACCAACCGAATATCGTAGGATCAGTGAAACTTATTCAAAACGCAGACAATTCGAAACATACGTCCTTTGAAAGCGCATGCATTTGTGCTGATTCACACTTCTCTGGTTCAGTCCATCGCCTTCCTCGGAGGAGGGGGAGGGGAGCATTCGCCCCCGCGGACTTGGTCTCCTCCGAGAGGGGAGACCGCCCTCTCCTTTGCGAGGGAGAGGGAATGAGAGGGAGGGGATAGGGGGAAAGGGGAAGACCCCATAAACAGCAGAAGCGCCGCATTTCCATACTTTACATAGTGATTCTGCCCGAATAGAGCGTGACTTACCTGTAGGCAGTAGGGCCGAGGATTTCCTCGTGCACACTCTGAGATGAACCTCGGGAGAAGACCAGTACCTGTGAATTATTGATTGATTATTGATTGGTTATTGATTGACAGCTCCAGCGATCGGTGTATCATCGCTTCACGAGTTCTCACACATTTGTCTGTGTTGTGAAACATATCCGATCTTTCTACAGGCTACAAAGAAAGTGCTACACCTGCATTTTCCCGGACAACTTTAAACATCACCCCCGAGCCTGTGGTAATCCATTTTATTTAGGGAATCATGGACCATATTTCATTTTCACTCTACTGTCCGGGAAAATTCAGGAGCGCCGGAAAAGTAATCACATCAATCTTAGCTCTCCCGGTCCGATCTGGCACCCAATCGTATCCGATACGAGAATGGCCTTGTCTGTGGGCAGTTGGGCATGGTCGGAAGCGACGATCGCGTAGTAGCCTTCTGGAATTGTCATCGATGAAGTGACATCGCAATACACATGACAGATTTTGTTAACTTCTGATTTTGTTATATTGCGTATTCATGCTAAATAATTGATCGATGATGAGAGGTGGATCAGAATTCACATGATGTTGCTGGTAGCGCGTTATCTGTTGAAAAACGGAACCTGGACTGATGTGAGTGCCAGTCGCAACTTGCAGCCTGCCTTGGTCCAGGAAGCCGGAGCCCTGCAAACTATCGATTCAGAAAATAATTGAAATTGAAAGTGCCTGCCATTTCATCATCATTATGCAACTTTCACGATCGAAGGTCTCAGAATCATACCTGATACCAATCCATCTGGTCCACGAAGATTCCCTCCACATTCTTCCATCGACAGGCCTCATCAAAGTCGGCACAGGCCAATTCCGCCGCGTCGAAGACCCAGTCGGTGTGATGGGTGGGGACGGTGGCGCCTGTAGGAAACATGATGTAGTATTTGAGTACGAACGAATCAAGCTTCAGTCCATGAACGCGTAAGCAATGCTAATCGAAAATTTGAGCGGAATTGCATGTGTTTCAGAATGATTTCTAAAGATCAAGAGAGAAGAAAGAACACCCAGTCGGTGTGATGGGTTGGGACGGTGGCGCCTGAACGATCCTTAGTGTGAAATTCCATCGCTGCATGTTTCAGTGAAACAATCTGTGTACGTTGAGCAAAAATGGATGAGTTTCAGGTTGAATGCTAAAGATTGGTACAAGAGAGGAAAGAACACCCAGTCGGTGTGATGGGTGGGGACGGTGGCGCCTGAACGATCCTTAGTG
>LS494248.1:158090-182418 GCA_900490845.1 Pristionchus japonicus | reverse complement strand
TAAACAGAAGGAATCAGAATCTAATCAGAAGTTATTACAATCTAATTTGAACGTTTAGTGAATTTAGAATCTAATCAGAATATTTTCGAATCTAATTAGGAGATTTTATCATCTGATTTAGCCCTGGGTGAAATTAAAATTTCTCGAATTAGATTCTAATTTTGTTCTGCTTAGATTCAAACAGAGTTACCTGAGAAGCCACACGCATTTCTCTGCCAATTTCCGGATTAGAGCAGACGAAAACATCGAAAATGTTCCATGAATGGGAAATGAGCTTCAGTCAGATCTGCGTTTCAGCATTATAACTGGAGAAAGTGTATCTTAGATGTGAGAGGCGCGAGATGAAACATGACTCGTTTGCCGATTAGCCTCCGCCTCTCTACGCATCGGAAAGCACATTAACATCTTCTCTCTCCGCCCCATCACATCACATACAGCTGTGTGCAATATGGTTGTGGGGTACAAAGAAGGAAGAGATAGAGGGAGGATAGGCACTTACCCCGTGATGGACAGAACGTGTGTGAGAGAGCACAGCTGTGTCCGTGGCGTAATGTACCCTGAAGATTGGCGCATTTCTCGGGCCAGAGAAGAGGTCGAACCGCCCACAATCGGCCCACGAGCGGAGAATGAGGGCGGACGAATCAGAGAGCCGAATAAGCAGGCAAATCGATGGCATTATGGGCAATCAAGTCGCGACAAAGGCAATTACTATGTGGAAAGCGGATTTGCGTGGCATTTTCAATGAAAAACGGCCTCAACTTGTAACGTTCACTTCGCCTGACACGATAACATCACTAATCACAATACACAACAACGAAATATCATCTCAGCTCTATCCGTGCGTGGGAAAGAGACTGGCTCACGATCAATCGATAGCGCGAAACCGGTGTTTGGCTCATGTTTCATGGATTTACTAAGCACAGAGAGCAGCAACTGACGCGAGGTCAAACCTACCGGTTAACGCAGGCATTCCCACAGCGATTGGTGATAAATAGGAACCGAACGTCATGGCGACAGGCAAAAAACAGTCAGGGTAAACAAAACGGGTCGACCGAATATCCGGTCCGGGATATCGGTAGTCACAGCCGGCAATTACAAGCCTTGCGTGTGCCTTCCGGCTCTGAACTTTGAAGGCTGCTTCGGACATCGTGCAATGCTCTTGCTGTATTTTTGTGATTATGTCTCTGATCGCGTCCGTTTTGTGCCCTAGGGACTCATACTCGTTCGTTCTTTGAAACCTCCTACCCCCTTGATGCCTTTTTAAACCGCATTCTCTCCAGGTTTCGGGCGATGTCTCGATTGAAAGACTACGAGAATCTGCTGGGCGGGCTGTCGGGAGGCGTCCTATCCACGCTGATCTGCCATCCGATGGACCTGCTCAAGATCCGCTACTCCGGTGAGGTAGTTGACTGCATTTTAATCAAGTTTTCCATTAATTAATTAGAGTTTAATTAATATTTTAACGCATATTTTGCTAATTAGACCTTATTTTAACTTTATAAATCTCAGCAAACGAGGGCAGCTCATTCCGCCCGCAGTACAGCAGCTACCTGGATGCAGCTAGGCAGGTTAGTTACGCTTTTATCAAGATTTAATGGTCTAACTTGGATTATTTTATATCGTATACTGCTAATATTGTGGTGGATTGACACTAAAAATAGTATTTTCTATCGGTATTCAACTACATGCGTTTCAGATCACGAAGGCGGAGGGCGTGCGCGGTCTCTACCAGGGCCTCTCACCCAATCTGATTGGCTGCGCCCTGTCGTGGGGAGCCTACCTCCATATGTGAGTACTTCTTTGTGTATCAATTATTCATCGCTTGACTGGCATTAGACTCCGTCCAAACTATAGCGAAATATTTTTTGTGACGGAAATGACAAATCCATTAGTAATTAGAGTCTGTTATTGGTAAAGTAGACATTCTGAAACATGATTCGAAATTGTTAAACGCTTCCGAAAGTTCTGAAACTGCTAAAATAGTCAATTCCAGCTACGATTGGATGCGGGAGCGAGTCCGCTCCTCGGTCTCTGCGACTGCCGCCTCGCCGCATCTGACTAATTTCGCGTGAGTTGGTTAATTAATTAGCTTAATTAACATGTTAATTAGTTGTAGTCGTTAGCGTTTATGCTTATATTGATATAGTTTAACGATAATATAGTCGTCACTGGCCTAGCAGTGGGCTCCCGCAGGACGCAAGTGCTTTGAGAACGGGGATACATTTACCTTTACAATTTTATCGCTTATCTGATTGCTAATTAACCTTTAAATAATTTCTAATTAGCCCCTAATTAATTAATATCAGCTGCGCGTACGCCTCGGGCGCCTCCGTGATGTGCTTCACGAACCCGATCTGGCTGGTGAAGACGAGGTTATTAATCAACTTACCTAATTACGCAGCTCAACCTTTCGTGAAACATGATTCAGCCTCAACTCTAGTGCTCAATTTCATAGTTGTTTTAAAGACCACTCTGTCATCAAACAATTAGTGAGTGACGAATTCAGTCACTAATGTGGTCTCCTTGAAACCTAAACTGCCAAAGTGTTCAAACTATTTTACCTGTTCCTTGTTTGTGATAGGAACCTAAAGTACCTGCTTATATTTAGAGCAAAATAGTCGATGATGTCAAATATCGTTCTAGATTATGCCTTCAATACGAGTCGGGCGTGAAGAAATACGACGGGATGGTCGATTGCATGCAGAAGATCGTGCGGGAGGAGGGAGCGAGGGGGTTGTACAAGGTGGGTGTGAGAAAAAGAGACGACCGCGTGGGGTGGGAGGAGGGGAGCTCATTCGATTCAGATCGCTATGTCGATTTTATACATGGTGAGAACGCTAGATTGGTTATTAGAGACAAAGTTAGTGAAATTCACTCTTTGAAACACGCTAGAGAATGACGGGATGGTCGATTGCATGCAGAAGATAGTCCGGGATGAAGGAGCGAGAGTATTGTATAAGGTGACTAGTCTGATTAGCGTTAATTCTTGGTCTTTTAGACTCAAAAGATGAGTTACCGTAACCCAATGAATCTACCGTACTCAGGGTTTCGTTGCGGGACTCCTGGGCGCGTCGCACGGCGCAGCGCAGATGATGATCTACACGCACCTCAAGGAGCGACGAGCGAGCCAGCTGGGGCTGGAGAGGAGCGCGCAGTTGGTGGGTCCTTACGGGATTTAAAGGTTACGGTACTGTATTATCGATTTACTGTTCGAAATTTCATGAGCCATGGTATGTGAACTAGTGGTAGTTGGGACTGGAAAGGAGCGCGCAGTTGGTGGGTATTGAGGGGAATTCGAGGAGTACGGTACACAAGTGTTGACTGTTTGTAGAGAAGTTTGATTTTATTGCAAGAAACAGTTGGTATTGGCAATGAGTGGAAACCTCACTGCTAACCTCAAATGAACAATGTATTTTTTCATGAACTGCAGAAAAAGCGAAACTCATTGCTCTGAACCAATGAAGATGCATTCGTAGTGATAGTGAAACCTAATCCGCGCATCCGGAATCCGGTAGAGAAATCCTGGTTTTTGCAGCCCCTGACCGACTACTTCTTCTTCTCGACGCTGTCCAAAGTGCTCGCCGTGACGCTGACCTACCCGTACCAGGTGGTGCGCACGCGAATGCAGGTTTGTTGTTGTTGTTTTTCTCATTGATGTTGTTGTTGTTGCTTTTGTTGGACGTCCGATGGAGGCCTTGTGGTCGTGACTAACATTATGTGAATTGAGTTGTTTTTTTGGATTGTCAGCAAGTCCTAAATTAGAAATGGAGTTTCGTTTCATTGACACAGTCCTCGTGAAACACAGAATGGAAATGCGTTGATTATCGTAAACTGATTTTTTTCAGGACCACAACGCGGCCTACCGCGGGGTGTGGAACACGCTGTCGCGCACGGTGCACGGCGAGGGCGTGCGCGGACTGTACAAGGTATGCGGTAGAGTGTGTGGGAGAGGGGGCGACGATTGGGAAACGTCGTTGGTGTAGGATTTTGAGCGAGTTACCGTACTTTTGTGAAATAATTGACCTCATGTTATTAGTGAATGGGGAACAGAGTTGTTGAAGTAGGTTTTTTGGAACGTAAGAATGATTTCATAATTTGGATTGGTCCGATGTCTCTCGTCTATTGTTCTCGTGTGAGGGCTTATTTTGAATTCTGTGTGAAGGATGAGCATACAGTCCAGCTCTGTATTGATAATAATGATTAATGATTAGTAATAAATAGTAATGATTGATAATCAATAATTGTGCTTTCCAGGGTCTCCTCATGGCAAACATTCGCACCCTTCCATCTACCGTCATCGTCTTTGTTACGTATGAAAAAGTGAAGCACGCGGTACGAGCATTGGACAAAAAGTGATGAAATTGCCTAGTGATGATGCAATGCGGGCCATTTCTTCGTTTTTTCCCAATCTATCGGCTGAATTGCGTTCAGAATGCGAAGAAATTCCCAAACTAGGCCCCATGGAGATTTGCCGATTAGTTTACCATGTTAGATAGTCGTTTGCTGTTATAGATTGTTTGTAAGGCTAGAAATATTGTTACCAGAGTATCATAATGAGCCTTGGAGAATCTCAAAGCCATTCCATATGTGTTTCACAAAGTGTTGTTTGTTTTCCGGTTGAGTTTGAGCGATAAAGTTGTTGTTTTGTTCTTCTTCCTTGTCTGGCTGTCTGGGAGTTAGAGAAATATCATTGGTGTCACGGGCAGGCATGTCGTCAGTGACCTACACTTGTTCGTAGAACTATTTTGAAATGGATGTATTTTAGCGTTTGTTTTTTTATGAATGCGGCGATGTCTATAGAACCTGAAGCGTGCTATCAATAGCTGATCCAGCTAGTGCATTCATTCTTGTCGATGCGCAATCGCTTGTTTGTTTCCCAGTTTAGTTTGTCCAAGATATCATCACATGTGCATCGCACTGTACTGTTCGTGCCCTTCATGCTTCCGTTCAAAGTATCATGGTGATGAAGCTTGCGTTCCATGATCTTCTCAGCTTTAGTAGGAACACTTTAGGGTGGCAGGATCGGTATCGGTAATACCGCAAATTGCGGTAATAATGCGTTTGTGCGGTAATACCGCTCGTGACTATCTCACATTTGCATGCTATTTCTTGTCTCTAACTGTCTGGCGCGAGAGAGTGCGGTAACACCGAAACCGAACCTGCAACCCTAGCACAGTTGCGCTCTTGCTTGCGCTTCGAAAATAGCCTGACTAGAGATGTTGTGAGGCATCATCACATGTGCATCAGACTGGAATAGAAACAAGTCTGGGCTAAAATCAGAAAGTCCTTCTCTTCTTGCAGCAGCGAAAGCCCGAGTAGGCATGTTTTGCCCCCCGCGATCCGCCTCTACTTCCTTCCTGTTCGAGTCTCCATTACAAGAAGAGAAATCTGTCTGTACTCTCTCCATTTCCCATGCTCTCTCGCCTGCTCTTACCGGAGAGAGAAGATGGGAAGGAATCGCAGCCCAATGAGGGCCATTTAGCGGAATGAGTAAGTGAGAGGGGGACAGAGTCAAGGGTCGCTTCTTTTACTAGTCACTACTCGTTGTATGTAAGGCAAAGGTCAACGAATGGATGGTCTCTTTTTCTATTCCATTTGATATGTTAGAGAGAGCATCATTGTCCATTCCGGGGGTTATTCAGTACCTTTGACCTATTCGGGACAAATGCATTAAAAAAATACATTCAAATGAACTGTCGTGAACTCGCCTCTTCGAAAATCCGTTGACATTCCATGTGATGTTTTGCACTGTGTCCTTGTTTTTCCATAACACATTTCCTTGTTTTCAATACATCCGGTTAGCCTACAAATCGCGCGTCTCGAGGTGGGCACGTGTCAGAGCCCGCTAACGTCAATGATTCCTTCAATCTCGCGGAATTTTCTCCCCAGATTTGCTCATATTTGTAACATTATCAAGGATTAGCGTGCCCTTGCTCTCTTCTTTATCCACACTATTTCACCCAGTTAGAGAGGCGAGAGAGTCCGTGAAAATGAGAGAGTGAAATACGGATTCATTCATCTCGACCGCTATTCACGAGGCTTCTCTGTTTCTCTTGCGCAATTGTGTTGGCTTCCCTGCTGAGTGTATGCATTATAGTACAGAGTAGTATGCATCGCCATTCTCGCATTGATCTATTTCCTTTCTCCTAAGTAGGATTCATCATTATTTTCGCAGTTTTTCATTCCTTGTATATTTCCCGGTTTCACTGTTTCCATCGAAATTTGTGAAGGCTTCCCTGCTGAGTCAGTTGCTGAGCTATAATGCTCAGAGGAGTATCTAGTATCACCATTTCTGCATTGTATCATTTAATTCATAGTTACCTTCTTCCGTTGAAGACATAACATGCATCACCATTACCACTCTGCTTCTTTACTTTTTTCACGCATAGTATCATTTCGCTCGATCTTACAGTTATTTCTTCCTCAACCAATCGAGAAGCCCTAAAATTCGATCTTTTGTTATCTGATGTGTTAGAGGTTTCACTTGTTCTCATAAAACTCATTTTCATTGTTCCCTCGGAAACCCCAAAGGGACTTTGTTCCCTGATGAGATAGCGGCTTCACAGTTCTCATAACAGAAATCCCTGGAAGACCGTAATGATCGATGGTCAATACACTTGTAGATGACTCAAGGCCACAGATTAGAGAGTTCGTCTTTCCACCCCCGGAGAACTGCCGTGATCTGTCTTCTCCATTTCACGCACTCTTGAGCTAGTCATGATAACGAGATAGTGTATGAAGTAAGGAGGGTCGGGATCCGAGAACGGGTTTTCCTCACTTTCTATCGACAGTCAGACAGGCGAGATAGTGTGCGGAATTGAGAGAGTCGGACTTGGGAAGGGTCTCAATCAATCACCCTCTAAGCCGGCGGCGGATAATCTGAATCTCCTGCTGTTATTCCGAGGAAGAGTCTCGAGAATTTCCCTGATTTCTCGTCTCAAGCAATCCCTAATTTCTCCTTATTTGCTTGCATATCAGGATATCAGAGTGCATTAACATTTCAAAAATAGGAAATGAATTGTGTTTCGTTGTGTACTTTTCTTGAAGGTTTTGATTGCAGTAGCTTGAGATTTCCGGAAAAATCGATAATCAAGATCGTATACCTAGTCTTGTCGCAGCGGGAGACTCTGAGCCTGTGCCGTTCACTCCTTCCTCCCCCACTACAATTGCATGAAAGGGCTCGGCGCGCGTGTCATTAGCTTATTGGCTCATAATGAGTGCTTCCTCCCCTGTCAAGCAAGGTCTAGCTCTCCCCTTCATCATGCACTGTAGCCTGAACTTACTAGCGAGATAGGGAGGGGAATGGAGAGACTCAGACAATCCCGTATTGTTCTCGCTTGCTTGAACACTTTCGCTTGCACTGTGCCAGCTGACAGTGTGGATTATGACTCATGATTCTCTGGTTCTGTAACATATTCTCGTTCGTATTCTGGACTTGCTGTCCAGATACCCTAAGATATGAACATAACTCGATTGCTCCCGCCTCTTTCTCATTGCATCTTGTGCTAAATGTAGACGTTCCCTGATGAGGCTTCTATCCTAGCTCTATCCAAGTAACAATACCCGCGCTGATGACCCAACACCATATGGGCGGCGATAGGTAATGAGATCGGTAGTGTGCCACCGCTGGTGGGTTTTCCGAATCGTCGCCCTGTCATATTTTGACCGCCGCCTGGCTGACAGCTGGTCAGTGTCTCTAATGAGCTCTCGCTTAGGTTCATCCACCGGGGTCAAACTTACCTTGCTTTCCCTCCCCTCCGAGTGTTCTGTCTTGTTCTTTCTCGAATATGATATCTCGAATATGTTCACTATCTTTGATTGATCCCAAGAGAATTATCACATCATTGTAAGCGTTGTAATGAGGGCAAACTTTTTAAATAGCACTCAATACCAGCTAGAGGCAACTGGAAATAGCCATAGCTTCCTCTTTTCTCGGTCTATTAGATATTCCACTTGATTTCTGAACTCGCTACATTTTCCTTGGGAAATTCATGCAATCTCATGTTTCTATGCAGCGATTTACCTGATTTCTCCCGCATCTCATGAGATTTTGCGATAGTTGAGAGATGCCTTTCCTCTTCCCTCTAAACTCCCGGCATACTATTAGTTCCTTCCCTCTCTCTCTAGTACTCAGGTGTGCGCGAGTTAACTCGCCTCTCATGCTCCTTCACTCTCTGATTTCTCTGACCCGTTAGACATTGAGTATGGAGAGCTCTGAATCTTCTTCCTCTTCATTCTCTGATTCGAGAGGCGAGAGATTCCTTCATAGGAAGGTGGGAAGGCATGAGATTTGTCTGACTCTCTCCATCCCTCATGCTATCTCGTTTTCTCTTACCGGTAATAGAGTAGACATGGAGAGATCTGGGGAGAGAGGGGAAGATAGGGAAAGAGAGGCCGAAACCCCTCCCTCCTCCTCTTATAATCTATCTCCTCTATCTCCGACAATATTTCATCAAGGCTTCGTCTCTTCTACTGATAACAACCATCCAAATAGATTTTATGCGAGCTCGCTTTGCACTTCATGAAAGCTCTTGTTTTATCTAATAGCGTATCAAATATACCTCCCACGTTGAATTTCAAGTTTATGACGGTTCCTTTCGGTTTCACAGATTTCGATCGACGCGGAAAAATCCTTCGAATATCTGGAATATCCTGCAGATTAATCGGTCTAGAAATACTTAGATTCCTCGAATCCTTGATTCCTCGAAACGCTCGCAAGGTTCGTTCTGGATGCAAATGGGGATCCGTCTTTAGTCAACTCTCTTTGCGGGAATCGTAAACTTCCTTCAACTCCTCTAATCCGATAATATTCGCGTTTCTCGGAGACTCATTTCATCTTTTTTTTCTTTTTTTCTTTCTTCTTCTAATATCACACCTATTGAGTGACCAATACTTGATCAAGATATTTCCGGCTTATCGAGTGATGTTTTTTCGTGCCACAAACGTGATAGACGTTCAAACAGAGGAAATCATGTGGTACCGAGTGAATCAGACAACAATCCCCAGAATGAGCTCAATCCCGGAGAGTGCGCGATAGTTGGGCCAATTTCGCACATGTTTCCGAGTCCTGACATCCTCATTATTTCCGAACCGCCCCTACTGTAGGCTATTCTGGGTTATTCATCTTCTTTATCCAGGATTCTCAGAAGCCCTCTCAAACTTCGAGAATCCCTGAATCCCTGATTCCTCTCACAAACTATCGATCGTCTCTCGCCTCTTCTCGGAATATTTTGCACGAGGCTTCATTCCCAATTTCTTCCAATATCGCTCAAATTGGCTCGAGATCGGGAGCAAAATTAATCTTGTCAGATGCTTGGAAATGATGAATCAGACTTGTTTGCGCCAGTTTTCGCAATTTCTCTGTTATCATATCCTCATTCCTTCCTAATTCTTCCATCCGTGGATTTGGTCTCCGTGTATCATCACAAATTTCGATTCGTTGAAATCTGCGCGATTTCCCACCTCCGAAAGGAAGTAAAACGGAAATTTGAACAAATCATTGCAGGCGGAAAAAGAAAAGCACCGAAAACGCTTCGAAATGAGAGACAAGGCAGCAAAAGCGGCCGAGAAGGCCTCGTTCATTGATGGGGTAATTTACTTTCAACAATTGGATCCCTGAGATCCCTAAATCGCTGGCTTGAGGGTTTATCAGATTCATCGAATGAACCCTCAGTGAAATCCAAGACTCAAAAAACATATTTTCAGCGAATGAAGCGTGACTTCACTGCGGTCATGGGCAATGGCAATGGTGACCCGATGCGGAAGGCCTCTTCAGGAACTCTGAATAGACTCATACTCGTTGCTCAGGTGAGACAAGGTTACGGTATCTAGAACTCAATCGGGAACTGACTAATTCAAAAGCGGTAGGTGACTGAAAGCTCAGGTAGATTGGCATTCTGTATAGACAATGATACAGAATGCCAATCTGCCAATCTGCCGAATCTGACAGCTTACCGTACAATGGCCCTATCGCAAAATGACCAACAAGATGACTCGATAACAACGTGATTGCATCATTGAGAGATCTCTAGCCTAGACCATAAGGGAGAAGTCTCACATTTGGGTGCACAACTCTTGCGCACATCCGCTCAGTCATCTAATTGTGCAGCCTTGATTCTATGCGATTCTGTAGTTGGAGAATGTTGGGGTGTATAATTTCAGAAAACGTAAGAGAAAAATGCGGCGTTCTGCATCAAACTGTGCGTATAACTTGGGTCTCCTGTAATAACGTAGCAACATGAAGCAAAAACATTTGTCTCATGTTCGGCTGAAACTTTGAATGGCTAAGATAAGGTCCAGGACGATGTTTTCCACTTGCAGGCTCTCGAATCCGAAGTCGACACCAGAAGAAAGACGGAGATTCACGGAGGAAAGATCGTTGTGGCTGTGAGGATGGCCAATATTGTAAGCACCGTATCCAAATAGATCTATTATAGTTTACTGTGAGGTTACGGTAACATACCGTATTCCTTCCAGGTCGTGCTCTGCCTGATCAATTTCCTCGTCTTCACTGGATTTGGACAGTATACGGACGGAAACCAACAAGTGGTACGGTAGGATTACTGTAGATTACGGCAGATTTTGGTAGACAACGGTAGATTACTGTAGTTCACTGAGAAGACACGAGTCCGATTCGACACAAAGGCCCTTATCAACCACAGTCCGGTGCGGTGGACTTTTTTTCTTTCCTGAGCTTCTCAAGCCACAATTAAACTCATTTATCCAGCAACATCGAGGTCATGCGCATACATCTCATGAATACGGTTGCCTTCCATAGATTACGGCAGACTCAGAAATCTGACCCAAATGAACTGAATAACATCGAGGTCATGTACACCTGCATACATTACCCCCGACATCATAACTAGGGATGTCAGAATTAAGAATGACTCTCCTTATTTTCCACGCTCTCTAACCGATCAACCAGACGAGAGAGTGTATGAAATGAGGAGAGTCATTCTTAATTCTAACATCCCTACATCATAACACACTCATCATCTCACGAGAATGAAGGAAATGAGCTGATTATGCAGTAGAAACAAATTACCTGGTCATGAGTCTGACCCAGCTCAACCATTGAAACCGCTAAGGCTACGGTATTCGAATCGCAGCCAAATTATCCAGTAACGAGTCTGCCCCAACTGACCCCCAGATTACGGTAGTCGAATCGCAGCCAAATTATCCAGTCACGAGTCTGCCCCAACTGACCCCAGATTACGGTAGTCGAATCGCAGCCAAATTATCCAGTCACGAGTCTGCCCCAACTGACCCTCAGATTACGGTAGTAGAATTGCAGCCCCTCCTTCTGACTCCGGACAAGTGGGTGTACTCGTCGATGGTCGACCTCCCGCCGACGTTCACTGAGATGGAGTTGAAGTTCCAGGTGAGACCCTACGAACTCTCCCGGACTACTGTAGACTATCGAAATCACGAGCCTGACCCAGCACAGTACCCATAGAAGCTCTGAGGTTACGGTAGTCGGTATGAGATCCCGAATTTCTCCCAACTCACCACCCAAGAAACCTCCTAGACATCTGTAGTCCGTCGAGATCACGAGTCTGACCCACATGAACTCAGAGGTTACGGTAGTCGATATGTCCCATTCCAGTTCATCGCTGGCACCCTGACCATCACTCTGCTGTTCACTTCCTCCCTCGTGCAACTCCTGACCATGTGCCGGATCGGGAATCTCAAGTGCATGGTAAGTTAGTTTGGAATATACATGTCAGAATGAAGAATGACTCTCCTCATTTTCCACACTCTCTAACCGATCAGGCAGGCGAGAGAGTGTGTGAAATGAGGAGAGTCATTCTTCATTCTGACATCCCTAGTTTGTACCTTCTTGGATATCTGGCCCAGACAACAACTCGCAAAAGAGGATGGGAAATGAGAATGGTAGGGAATAGAATACTCTGTGCATAAAGCTTAGGCCAGATATCCAAGAAGTGCCGCTCGTTTCGTAGTATCAATTACACCGAAAATTCAATCTAATCAAAATCGTATGATGAAAATTTCCCAATTTGGACGCGGAAAAGATTATCAGGCTGATACTATAATCAGCTTGTTGCCAGTTCAAATCAGGACTGGGCGAAAATTTTGCGCTCTCTCAAATTTCCATGCTCTCTTGTTTTGTCTGACCGGCGTGAGAGCATTGCGAAATGAGAGGCCGTAAAATCTTCGCACAGCCCTGGCTCAAATAAGCTAGAAAACGTAGCTGATTCTGCAGAGCGAATGATTCTATGAAATGTTTTCGTCGAATTGTAGGGATTCAATTCGTCATGCGGATATCAGGCTTGCAGCGGATTTCTGAATTCAGATAAACAGAATAATCCGGAGCAGAGAATGAATTCCATGTAGAACTTCCATCAGTCAGGATAAGCCGCTAGCAGTTAATTGATATCTTGATAATAAACAAAATAATCAAACAAATCAGTCAATACAATCAATCGATAATCAACCGATAACCCTCAGAGCGTGATGCTGACCATCTCCTGTGTACCCTGCTGTCTACTCGTATTCGGCCTGCAGATGCACTACTCATCCTGCCCCTGGATCGATGACTATTATCTCAGGAACAAATTGGGTACAGTAGGGGTTCTGTAGAGTACGGTAGGGGTACGGTAGGGGTACGGTAGTCAGGCAGCTTCGCATCATCCGCCCCTGAATCGACGACTATTATCTCACGAACAAGCTGGGTACGGTAGGGGTACTGTAGGATACGGTAGTCAGACAGTTTCGAATCATCCGCCTCTGGATTGATAACTATTATCTCAGGAACTTTGATTCTGGGTACGGTAGGGGTACTGTAGGGTTACGGTAGCCAGGCAGTTTCTACTCATCCTGTCCCTGGATCGATGACTACTATCTCAGGAACAAACTGGGTACGGTAGGGTACGGTCGAGGGATACTGTAGAGCTACTGTATGCTGATTACGGTATATTCCAGTCCGTGTCAACAAGATCGAGCGCGCACAGGAGCAATGTGGCATCAACGGATGGGCACTGGCGGGAGTAAGCAATCAGTTATCGATTGGCTACAGTATCTTAAGCTACCGTAACCTACTACCCCTTCAGATCTTCACCCTCCTCTCGTGTGCGCTATTCGTCGCCGAAGGGTTGGTGACGTCATTCTTCCGTCAGCAGGAACAGTTCCGGACCAGAAAGCAGACCATGCTGTGATCTTTGGTCTTTGATCTTTGATCTTTGATCTCTACTTTGATGTCTCAAGTTATAAGCCCGTTTCGCAAGTCACAACCCCATTCTGATCTCACCCCACCTCTACTGGTTGATCTTTGATCTCTGATCCATACTACTCGAATCGATTCGCTGATCTCTCCCCGAGTGAATACTCCCCCCGAATTGTGAACCCATCCCCCATATCCATCGTAGTTTCCTGAAGGTAGTCAATCCATTTGTTATGCATCGATTCATTGTGATTTAAGATATACAGAGTATAATAAAGCAGTGCATAATATTAGCCATGGTTTGGTCGGGGTCATCAAGTGTCTCGGTTTTTTTTAGTTTTGTAGTTGAAAGCAGAAAGGTGTTTAGATAGTAAAAGGGAAAACAATCAGAGCAATTGTGAAGCTAAAAGGTGCTAGAGTTTGAAGACAAAATTGATGAGTGACAGTGTTGAAAAGCAAGCTCAATATGGTGCAGGAAAGAGGTTGAAGGTGGGAGGAAATAGCTAAAAGTGATGGGTAGAAATAGGTGCAATGAGTAGAAATCAATAGAGTCTTCGTCATCTTCCTCCACTCCTTCAGAAGTCCGTCGTCGTTGACACCGATGTGGTCGTCTCCCACATCATGCCCGCGCCCTTCTTGCCCTGAGGAGATTAGAGATCAAAGATCATGCAAGATAGATCAAAGATCAAAGATCATAGTTGCAAGATGGATCAAAGATCAATCAACTCCTCACCTGCACCCAGCTGGAGAGCACATTCTTCAGGCGGTCATAGACTCCATCGAGTTCCTTCTGGACAGTTGATGAGGCAGAGGAGTAGAGGGAGGCGACCTGAGAGTTTAGAATGAGATCAGAAACGAGTAACTTTTTGGGCGCTCCTGCACTTCCCCGGACAATAGAGTGAAAACGAAATGAGTTTCAATGATTTCCTAAATAAAATGCTTTCCCACTGGGTTAGTGGTCGGGAGGAGGTTAGAGCAGTATTTGAAGTTGTCCGGGAAAGTGCAGGAGTGCTCTTTTTGATAGCGATGATGATAGGATTCCCTACGCCGAAAGACATAAAAAAATCATTCAATCAGAAGACCTAGTGTGCAAATTAATCAATTCCACATGCTCATCCACTTATACGGACAGACTGCATGAGAACACGTGAAAAGAAGTCTTCTAATTCTGCAAGCTATAAAAAAGATGAGGATACCTTAGTCTTGATCTCGTCTCCCTTCATCGTCGAATTTCCGATTGTAGAGATAATCTGCTTAGCGACTGATTGAGTGTCGTTCGAGGTGCTGAAATGCTTTATTTGGATTCGAATGGATTGTAAAAATCCTGAAAATTTGATAAAAACTGACTTCCCAATGATCTTATCCATTTTCTCCAGACCACTGGATCGAATGTAGTCGAGGACCTTGCGCAGTTTCACTTCTGCCTAAATACACCGATTTTGGCAAATGTTTTAATCTACCGATGAATCATCAAAGACGATTGGATTGAGTCTTGTACTCGGAAAGTACATAGTTGCGTTTCACCTAATCTTGAAATAAGCTAGGCATTATTTTCGGGTAATATGAGAATGTCATACAACTCACCACACTCTGTGCCAGCACTGATGCAACTGCAACTGCAGCAAGGACAAGGATGAACCGCATTCTATCCACGAACCGTCACTCGAGTGAGCCGAACACCGCTCTATTTCATGGTATCCTCACTCCGATTCATTCTTTTCCTCCCTTTTCTACTCGTCAGTCAGTAAGAGCTAGAGATCACGCAGAAAAGGGAGAGTGGGAATGGGCGCTCCTGATTCTTCTCTCGCTCCTCTCTTGATCCATCGTCCAGAACAATCATCCTTTTGATGGTGGGGCAGGACTAGAGAGCATTGGGAATTGAGAGAGTCTGTCACACCTGACACCGATTACTGAAGTCAATGGAGCGCGCACCGTTTAGCGCTCGCATCTCGATTGCAATAACAGATTGAGCGATCGGAGGATGATCTCTGGCAGGGTAGAGTCTAGTATGTGCCGAATTGACCAGCGGGGAGTCTTCTTCGTGTAGCATTGGAGAGAGTGAGTGATTAAAGGGCCTTTTATCCTCATCTTGAGACACTTTGGACAAACAGTACATCATCGGTCAAATTAGAGTAACACCTCGAACTTGGGCAATTAAACCTTATCTTCTCGATTGCGAAAATATTCGAGTATCCTCTTCTGAAATTGTCCTATGAACTTCACAGTAACGCCCGAAGTTCTTTGACTGTTAGAATGCACTGTTGAACTCCGAATGATAACAACATTGAAAGGATGAGTCAGTGATTGCATTAACAGCAAATGTGTCAAAATGGTCAGTAACTCTGTCCGAAGTTCTTTCTCTTTTCGGCTGTTGAACTCGGACTGATAGGTTCGTTGGAAAGTCATGGAGAAGAATTGCACTGATAATGTGTCAATGTGGCCAGTAACTGTGCCCGAACTCTTTCACTATTAGTCTGTTGAACTCGGAATGATAACAAAACAGAGAGAATGAGAGAGTGATTACACTGATAATGTGTCGCCATCTGACTGTTATCACTCGAATCGATACACGAGCCAATGGGGGTGATCAAATGCGAGGGAAGAGAGGCTTTTCTCTTCCTCACTCATTCTCCCATTCAACTTTCCGCCTTTTCATTCTCGATTATTTGCGCTAATTCGTTATTTTTTCAGTGTTATTATGGAAAAGTCGGTGCCCATTTGTCTGATGGCGTCAATCTTCTGCTTGATAATTTTGCTGATATTCTTGATCATTGGTGAGTTATGGCCATAGCACGGGTCTCCTGTAAAAACGTAGGAAAAGGAAACCCTTTTGCGACAGCAAAAAAAATGTTTGGCCTTTGATTTGGCTGAAACTTGTTTGACTAGCTAAAGGGAGGGCGAGGATAACGTTTTTGCATTTTTATTCTCGAAATTTGCATATTCAATGAGGTTTTTGACCTACAACTTCGAATAGCTGAATATCGCTCGGTTTTCGACCTACCGAGTTTCGGTTTATTCTAATCGATTGGAAATTTCCTCCTCTACAAATAACTCCACAAGGGATACGGTTTAAATTTTCATCTTCGACTCCAAAACCCCGAAAAACACTTTTTGTGCATACATTATGCAAATTATCTCGACATTTTCATGAAAAGGATACGAATATTTTCGAGAATCAAAAGGCAAAAACGTCATCCTCGCCCTTCCTTTAGCTAGTGAAAAAAGTTTCAGCAAAATCAAAGACCAAACATTTTTTTGCTGTCGCAACCGTTCCTACACATTTACAGGAGACCCGTGATCGTCTTTAAATATTGACTTTGTTTCTCTCTATTCATTTAATGAGACTGGTTCCAGGCTGTTTCCTCGTCGCGCGAGAAGCTAGGAAGCAGGAACTCCGCGAGAAGGTAATGCGTTCTTTTGGCCTTTCAAATATGTGTTAGAAAAATGTTAAAAATGGATGAAATGGTTTAGTTAATGGTACGGCGTTTGTCTAGTTCCACGGAAGAATGATTGAGTCTCACTCATTCCTAACACGATGTTCTCTGGTGTGCCAACCCAACTTGGAATCAAGCAAAGTGGCGTTTCCAATTTGGAATCAAGTACAGTACCCCCACCTGGATTTCCCAACTTGGAATCAAGTACGAGAGAGTGCCTGGATTGAGAGACGCAGAGAAGACAGAGTTGTAAAGGATAAGCCGTTGCGTCTAGAGTGCAGCTTCCCTATAAGGTCCCCTCTCGAAGCTCCCTCAAACCCGAACTAGGGCGCGACGGCGCCTAACTGGCTACGGTCCCGACGAGACCGTCTTTTGGATGTGGCCGGCCCCGCACGGTCTTACCGCGTGGGGCTCGGTTACGCTACAAGGCAGCTTCCGCTGTCTTCAATCAATAGTGATCTTTGGATGGAAGGAACCAAGGCAGAGCTACCGTAACCAGGCTCCGCCCCCTGGCCGATCCAACTTGGAATCAAGTACTTTTCCAACTTGCCATCAAGCTTGGAGGCAAGTTGTGAATTTGCTTGATTCCAAGTTGGATTGGCACACCAGAGTTATCAAGCGCTGAGTTGGTGCTGGGGATGGATGGAGGTTAGGCACTGTTCCGGGGAGCTAGACAAGTTCCAGTTCTGATATGTTCTGAGTGATTTGCTCTAGTCATAGCCGAGCAGGCTCAAGTTACATGATCATTGCAAGACAGCAAAGGTTATGGCACGGACCGGGGATCGAACCCGGGGCTTCCGCATACCGGACAGGTGTTCTACCACTGAACTACCCGTACCACCGATGCGCTTGCTCGCTGAGTGAATGATACTCTCAATTGGAGTCATACTGATCCTTCGCTACGCGGATACAGCGTATCACTGCGCACTGGGGGAACATCGTCCCGAACCACAGTTTTAACGCGTCGGATTGATGGAACTATCAGATCTGATATGTTCTGAGTGATTTGCTCTAGTCATAGCCGAGCAGGCTCAAGTTACATGATCATTGCAAGACAGCAAAGACAAGTTCCAGTTTTGTTTGATCGCATTGTGATAAACAGGTACTCGGTCGGATGAGATCATTCGGCCGATAAGAATTAATGAGGGCGAGAGAACAAATGTTATGTAATAGAAGGAATATGCAAATGGTTCTCATCCAAAATGTTCTCATCCGATCTAGTTCCGATAATCAAGCAACTCCTTTCCAGCACGCTCGCCGGATGCAGCGTGAGATGCTCATCGTGGGCACGGAGATGCTCGGGATGAAGGCGCCCGAGGAGCAGGTTAGTCTCTTTCATCTTCCTCGCACTTCTTTCCCCGCTCACACTCTCTACTCTCCGCTAGAGAGCATTTTCCATTCGTCGCTAACAAGGGATACTTGAATCACTCTTATTCTTATTAGTAGCACACAACTGCTGGGGATGAAGGCGCCGGAAGAGAAGGTTAGACAATCAAATCAGATCTTTTCCTGATTCACATGGCAAAATTGGTCCATTGCTGCAGAACTGGCACTCACCCTTTACTTGAACCCAACTCATTTGTTACGTGCATGAGTACAAGTGTGGGCAGTGGGCGAGGCAGATATAGAGTAAGCTATGCAATTTTCCAGGCCGAGGAACCGGGCATCACTCCGGAGAAGGTCGTCGTCGTGCACATGCCGTGAGGGAGTGAGACGTTATCGATGATGATTAGAAGATGTTATATGATTGAGTTTGTGATGATCCCCATACGTTTTTGTTCTCAACGGGTCTGTACAGTGCTTGATAGCGAGATAAATATTCGTATCTTTTGACGTGTTGTAACATGCTCGAATGTATTCACCTTGTCTCAAATGATAAAAACTTTCTTCTCAGAGGATTCAAAAATTACCACCACAACTAATTTGGGTTTCAGTGAAGACGAAGCGTGATGATTACAGTACTTGCGCTTGATGCACTGTTCAAACTATGACGCGTATGATTGTTAGAGTTACTTAGGCTATCCACTCATTCTGACAGCGAAAATGTATATCAAATTTCGCAATCTGATCACGCGTAGGTGCATCACTTTCCGAATCTACCGAGAGGTTAGTTATATAATGTACGGATAAGTTATCTCTCTTCAGTTGAATAGTCTAAGAAAGATCTCTATATCTTTTGATAATGAGGAAACATCAAAATGGCTACCGTTTTTCGATAATGTATTTGAAAATTTGAAAATTGCAAAAATAAGAGTAAGTTCAATATCAAAGTATTATTCGCAAGGTATATTTCAGACTTATTTGCTTGCTGGATATTTTCACGCAGACTTGAGAGCTTTTTGGAACTCTATCGCTGATTTTATTTGTGCCACTGAGCTTGCACAACTGTTGTTCTATGATGATGAGCCGGAGGCATTCTGCCCAGTGCTGGACTTGTTCAAAGCAGATGCCATTCCAAATGTTCATTTTATCCAATCCAGCTCAGAATCTCGCAGCCTGTAAGTTCATGATAATCTTTAGTCAGCAAAAAAAATTACTTCCAGCTCTCATTGGATAGAAATCTCACACAAAATAAAGCTGTGTAAAGTGACCTGCGACCTAATTCTTAGCAAAAGTAAAGTTGCATATTCTTTCTAAATATTAGATTTATGTAGTTCTTAAAGCAAAACTCTGAATATTTTCAGATTCAATTCATTTTCTGTTGAAGCTTGCAGACATGATCCAGGACCTTAAAATGTTTCTCAAGATAAGAACAGAATTTGATACTACAGCTCTGGCGCGAGAAATACTTAGTCGAAAATGTTCCAACCTCTATCTAGACCCACGTGAAGAAGCATCGGTGGCTAATATGGAAAACCTGATACAGGTATCAATAGTTATTTGGGAACCTTCGCCCCCTCCAGCTATAGAGGGAGCGGGACGGTTGTGAGAGCTTATGGTTTGACCTAAGAAACATAAGCCTAAGCCTGAGGTTTAGTGATCTAAGACGCACAATCAGAGTTGCCTAAAGATCCGCCCAACCTCCGAACGAAAGGAGGAGTCGAGAGGGCGGGGCTTGGCACGGAACAGCAAAAGTGCCGTGATTTGTTTTTTTAATGTCCGTATTTCAGATCATCCATCACTTAGATAAGAAAACAACTTTCACAACGTGGACCTTTCGTGATCCGTGTCGTATTCAAGTAGGAGAGAACAAAATGAAGATAACAGCTGATTATCAATTAAGAATTAAACATCTCAATGAAATTTGAAATATTTATAAATGAAAATCCCACCGTTTATCTTTGTCACCTTTTGCTCATAAACTTAGATTACGATATTTCCATCTGTCTATTCGATTACGATTTTAACATATTATCAAGAGGTCAGGGGGTGAAAGCTCTGCTGTGCATGACATTCCAAGTGATTTTTCTTGATTCATTGAGAAAGTTTTGGCCGATTGTCATGCGGGAAAATATCGGCCCATCTTGTCATTGGGCGTCCTTTCCTTCTCTTCAGAGTTCCGAAATCATAAATCCCGAGAGAGTTCGACACACGGAGCATGCGGAGCAAAACGAATGAACTTAGTAGATTTGGGACCTAGAATTCGGGCCGTTTGTGCCACGCGCATTCTAAATGAACTGACAAACTCTGCGGCAAAACGTCTTTGGCGCAGAATACGTATGTTGATTACTCTGCAGGCGATTGAACGCATGAGCAAAGGCACATATGCAGAGATCAGCTGAAGCCGGCGTTTTCAAGCGATGATCTTTGATCTTTGATCCTTGATCTTTGGTCCTTCGCACTTATCTCGTCAATCCCACTGGCAGTACTGCTTCAGTGAACTCTGACCATTGATTTGTCAAGTCCCCTATTACCATAGCCTATGGTCCATAGGACTCTCTAGGCTACAATATGCCTCTACTACGAGTATCAGACTGCCATATCCCGCCTCGCCTCCCTGATTGGGTAGATCAGTCTATCTCACATTTATTGAGTTATTCACTGCCCTGAGAACGGTTCCTGCCCTAATATGAGATGCGAACGCACATTTTCACTACCGTATTGTGATCCGTGACCACAATTCTCAACCATGTATCGATCGATAAAGAGCTTTCCTAATTCGAAACCTTTGTAACTTTCGTTGGCGGGAAAATGTGAACGCTGATTCAAATAGGGCCGCGTCTTTTCGAGTTTTTCGAAATATTTCTGCTGGAGTCAAAATAAAAATGCTGATCGATATTGCTACTCTTCCTCGAAAATCGATTGACAAAATATGTAGTTTCTTGGACTGCGAAACGACGGTTCGGATGAGAAAGGTAACGCTTAATTAATTAAATTGAAAATAAGACCGACAAATTTGAATTTTAGAACAGCAAATGGGCCAAGGAAATCGTAGACTCTTACGTTCTAAAAACCCAAACTAGTGACCTCGAAAAAATATATTTTGACAGAAGAGTGAGTTGAAAAACGTAGTTGAAAAGTACCAGAAGTGGTTATTTCGCAGGATAATGCAATAAACATAATTATGCCTTTCACACACTGGTGGGATCGTCATATGTGGAAAAATTGTTTTCGCTCGGCACTTAGCAAACTTGAGATTAATGACTTCACTCTTAAAAAATTCGATTTATTAACACTCATGGTACCACATCCCTCTCTAATATTTTGATGTTTTGCTTCTTTGTTCAGAATCTGGAGTTGGCTTTAAACTCTGATGAAATTCGGCGGTTCCTTGAATATTTGAAGCCAATAGTTCAAATTGTAAAAATTCGCTTGGTTCGAATGGTGGATGCAGATGTTGAACTGATTCGAATGTGTTTGAATTTGTTTGAAGGAAAGACGGTTCATACATTAGAAGTCATGTCTTTCGAATCGTTGGACTAGTAAGTTTAGTGCAACCAGCAAAGTTATTCAACACATTTAGCGCTCTATGCCTCAGTTTGATCCATCAAATCAAACCCGATCACGTTGATTGCACTCTAATGCAACAAGAACTATCCAAAGGTAGGTAGATAACAACGTTAAACAATGCCTCGAACGACTCAGAATGCGTCAACTTTCTTGAGAGCACTGCTGATGTGGTGAAAAGCATGTCCTTTACTCATGAGTATGAGAATGAGGACGAGGATCATCCAAAAATGACCTCGCTAGTTCGTAGTTTTATCAACCAAAAGTGCGAGAAACTCAATCTACGGGATTGTTGTGTTTCGATGTCGGTTTCGGAGAAGGAAACACTACTTCAAGTGAGCTTAATCTCATTCTATTCTAAGAAGCATATTCTATAAAATTCAGCATTTCAGTTGCTTCATAGAACGGAGAAAAAAGTATCCTTGTTCAACCCAATTATTGATCCTGGCTCACCGAATATAAAGCAGATTGGTCTGTATCGGGTTAGCAATGACGAAGTTCAGCATTTGGAGTTCGAATCGTAGCTCTGGATTTTTCAATGAACTCCTAACTTCATAACGCAATACCTTATCCAAATAAAGGATTTTCAATGTTTTCCTTGTAATTAATTCGAACAGTATTTGATGATTACTCTTCTTACTTGAATCCCAAGTTCAATTTCAATAGTTCACTATGTAGAGCATGCCTATTTTCGAAAGGTATCCGTCTATAAAATACCTCCGATATTTCAATGGAAAGATCTAACCCAAACGATCTTGTTGTGTATCCACCTGTGGCTTAGATACAGCCGGGTGTGATGAGGTAGTTGAGGGACGGTGAAGAGTGGTATTAGGCGTGCGATGTAGAACTTCGTCGTAGACAGTTTGCTTTTACTGAACCGAACGCCGGCCTAAGACTGAGTCAGCTCGATTCCGAAGAGAGAGCATCATCCAAAGTAGCGTTCATTGGTTCAAATTTGTTTTGTTTCGAACAAGAAGTGGCGATCCGCGATGAAGGAGTGATGACTAGTTTTGTTTTTTTAAGTACTTTATTGCTAATTGCATTTAATTCCGAGCGTCCCATGTAGAGCATCCGATGTAGAACTTCGTGGTAGATTGTTTAATTTTAATGAAGCGAACGCCGGCCTAAGACTAACAATAAGCTGTAGTCCGGGAATCGCAAACTGACTTTTTTTCAAAGTGCGAACTAGAACTTTGACCTTTGGCCAGTTGTGTCTACAGTACCTAGGGATGGTACCGTAATCCGATATACTGTAATCCGGTCATTGCAAACTGACTTTATTTGACTTTTGAAACGAATTTTGTAAAAAAAGTCAGTTCGCGATTCCCGAACTACAGCATCTCGGGATACGGTAGCATGCCTGGGTACTGTAGACACAACTGGCCGAAGGCCAAAGTTCTAGCTCGCACTTTGAAAAAAAGTCAGTTTGCGATTCCCGGACTACTGTAGTTCGGGTTACTGTACATACCCGGTTGCGGTAACACACTTTGACATACGGATCTTACGGTCGATCACAAACACATTTTACCATGACCCCCGGGTCATGGTTCGATGAAAAAAAATCAGTTCGCGATTCCCAACGACTACGGTAGTGAAATACCGTACGCCTCTACTGATAACAATGGAACAATTATTGATTGCTTTGGCCAACTCCCAACCGACTTATACTCCGTTGGTGTTTTGTCCGTTTGTGTTTTGTCCGCCCCCCTCGGAATCGAGCTGACTTAGTCTTAGGCCGGCGTTCGGTTCATTAAAATTAAACAATCTACCACGAAGTTCTACATCGGATGCTTTACATGGGACGCTCGGAATTAAATGCAATTAGCAATAGAGTACTCCCAAACGACTTATACTCCGTTGGTGTTTTGTCCGTTTGTGTTTTGTCCGCCCCCCGATTCCGAAGGGAGAGCATCATCCAAAATAGCGTTCATTGGTTCAAATTTGTTTTGTTTCGAACAAGAAGTGGCGATCCGCGATGAAGGAGTGATTACTAGTTTAGTTTTTTAATTGCGTGATAGCTAATTGCATTTAATTCCGAGCGTCCCATGTAGAGCATCCGATGTAGAACTTCGTGGTAGATTGTTTAATTTTAATCAATCGAACGCCGGCCTAAGACTAAGTCAGCTCGATTCCGAAGGGAGCGCATCATCCAAAGTAGCGTTCATTGGTTCGAACAAGAAGTGGCGATCCGCGATAAAGGAGTGATGACTAGTTTAGTTTTGTTTTAAATTACGTGATTGCTAATTGCATTTAATTCCGAGCGTCCCATGTAGAGCATCCGATGTAGAACTTCGTGGTAGATTGTTTAATTTTAATGAACCGAACGCCGGCCTAAGACTAAGTCAGCTCGATTCCGAAGGGAGAGCATCATCCAAAATAGCGTTCATTGGTTCAAGTTTGTTTTGTTTCGAACAAGAAGTGGCGATCCGCGATGAAGGAGTGATGACTAGTTTAGTTTTTTTAATTCCGTGGTTGCTAATTGCATTTAATTCCGAGCGTTCCATGTAGAGCATCCGATGTAGAACTTCGTCATAAATAGTTTGCTTTTACTGAACCGAACGCCGGCCTAAGACTAAGTCAGCTCGATTCCGAAGAGAGAGCATCATCCAAAGTAGCGTTCATTGGTTCAAATTTGGTTTATTTCGAACAAGAAGTGGCGATCCGCGATGAAGGAGTGATGACTAGTTTAGTTTTGTTTTAAATTACGTGATTGCTAATTGCTTTCATTTCCGAGCGTCCCATGTAGAGCATCCGATGTAGAACTTCGTGGTAGATTGTTTAATTTTAATGAACCGAACGCCGGCCTAAGACTAAGTCAGCTCGA
>LS494248.1:114755-138682 GCA_900490845.1 Pristionchus japonicus | reverse complement strand
CTCGCCTCTTTTCATTCACCCCCTTCTAACCCCTCCCTCACGGTCGCTCCCTCTTCTCTTCACTCGATGTCCTTCTAATTTGGTGAGCCTCTTTCTCCATTGAATCACTACAGATCCGCCTTGGGTTTGGGGGGTTACTGTAATCCGATCGATATGCTACCGTTGCTTCTGGTCTAGCGTTTGCAATGCCGTGACCTACCGGTACCAAATTGAGAACACGCAAGTTATCACTCGATCACTTTACTCACCAATGCTAGATACAGAGTGGGCATGTAGAGGAAACAGGTGGTATTTGAGCTCGCATGAGTTCTTGCATGTAATACTAGCCGAGGCGTGCAATATTGCAGACCATAGAATGCGCTCGAACAACTTTAGCATTTCAGAGTCCACCGATTCGAAGAGATTCCTTCCAAATGAGTGGAAAATCGTGTGAACCGCCGTGAGTTCTACTCTTGAAGCCTTCCTGTTGCATGTCCTCAACCTATTCCTGAGTCCCCTTACTCTTTCTCATTTCCAGTGACCAAAAAAGGGAAGGTCCCAACCCTTTTAGAAATACAATACGTTCATAAAACAATCTCAAATCTCAACCTTTTCGAAAAAACTGACCATGTCGCATGGTAATACCATGACCGCCAATAAAATGGGCAATTCTGTACAAATTGAGGACTTTTCATAAAATTGTATTTTCAGGGCAAAGCGGAAGAATGGGAAGGGACAAACGACAGAAGCGAGTTCGGAGGCTCAAGAAGGCCGATCCGGAAAGGTCAGCTTGTCTATTACTGTGTGCTATTGTTTTTTTTAAAGATTTTTTTCCCAAATTCCCCAAAAAAAGTTTTCTGCAACAATATTACGCTTCACTCATTCTTGAAAGACTCATTCTCCAACACTGCAGACAGAATAATTGATATTTACTCTGACGCCGACCACAAACCGTAAATAAGCCTATCCAATTTCTATGGGCTCTCTGCGATGCCAATTTTGCTCATTCTAGGGCGACCGCCCTCTCAAGAAGAAGCCGACACGTCGGCAGCCGTCCGTGGTGGCGGTGCGTCGCATACTCTCCTATTGTATCCTGCAATTTTGGGAACTTCTTGGATATCGGGCCCAGCACAACCACTCGCATTGGGTGGGAAATGAGAATGGAAGGAATACAGTGCTCTGTGAGCGAACGCTGGGCCAGATATCCAAGAAGTGCCCAAATTTGGCACTAGGTCGGATGGGAACCTTCCGATGATAACCTACGGGATGAGAACCATAAGTCGCCTGTTACACAACGGCTGTTCTCTCGCCCGCATTAGGTGCTGCTCCGGTAGGATATCATCCGAATGTTCTGACCTAGTGCCGAAATGGGCGTTCTCTAGTAAGCTTAAAATCATTAGCCTCAGTCTCTCACTTGCAGCGCTTCAAGGTCGCGTTGGGTGCATCCGCGAATAAGACGAATGGAGGAACGGTAGCTGCAGCTGCTGAAGTTGCTGCAGATGCCACACCCTCTCGCGATGCGATGAGTGTAGCAGAGCTACTGGAACTGATTGAACAGCAGAAGATGGCGCGGGAGAAAATTGAAGCCGATGCGAACGCTCTCATTGACCAACTGAAAAAGGAGCGGGACAGCTACTACGAGAGAGCGAAAGAGTCTGAAGGACTACTGCAAGTAGCTACACTAAAAGAAGACGTGTGGAGAGATGAATACGCTGCACTCAAAAGTCAATACGACCGGGAGAAGATCTCACTGGATGATGGAATTGACGGAGAAAGTGCCCTGCAGAGGGAAATCAATGAAATGACCACCAACTATACGAACACGAAGAAACAACTAGATGATGCAATCACGAGGGAATCGGCTTTGAGGAACGAAATCGATGAAAAGACCAGAAATATCACGGACACGAAGAAACAGCTTGATGATGCAATCACGAGGGAATCGACCTTGAGGAACGAAATCGATGAAAAGACCAGAAATATCACGGACACGAAGAAACAGCTTGATGATGCAATCACGAGGGAATCGACCTTGAGGAACGAAATCGATGAAAAGACTAGAAATATCACGGACACGAAGAAACAGCTTGATGATGCAATCACGAGGGAATCGACCTTGAGGAACGAAATCAATGAAAAGACCAGAAATATCACGGACACGAAGAAACAGCTTGATGATGCAATCACGAGGGAAACGGCCTTGAGGAACGAAATCGATGAAAAGACCAGAAATATCACGGACACGAAGAAACAGCTTGATGATGCAATCACGAGGGAATCGACCTTGAGGAACGAAATCGATGAAAAGACCAGAAATATCACGGACACGAAGAAACAGCTTGATGATGCAATTACGAGGGAATCGACCTTGAGGAACGAAATCGATGAAATGAAAAATAAACTGAATGAGATGGAAAGATTGGTGGCTACCGGTGGGCAGGGCGATCTGACTCAACACTTCAGTCAGTTGACGGACATGTCCACAGCAGTGAACACAGCAGAGAAGGCATTCAATGACATGCGACAGAGGAAAATCGATGTAGAGAAGGAGTTGGCTGAATTGACTCAGTTGACGGCCTCGTTCAAGCCATACAAAGACGTCTGCGACCGGCGCGCCGCCCTGCAAGCTGGTCTCCGTCCGAATCTGATCGAGGTGCGTAGTTAGTGGGGGAACTTCTTGGATATCTGGCCCTTTCTCAACCGCTCGATTTGGAAGGAAGGGTAGGAAATAAGAATGATAGAGAGAAAGTACTCTGTGAGCGAACACTGGGCAAGATATCCAAGAAGTGCCTAGTAGGGTTCGCTGAACGATTTCGGCATTACGGCGACGAAATGGAGGGTGATTTTATTTCGGCGCCGAAAAATCTGAGAGAGAAGAGTGAATGTAATGACTAGCATGACTAGCCTAGTTTTCTGAAAAATTGGTTAATCACTAAGTTAACAAATTGAATACTTAGTGATCATCCAATTCTTAAACTTAAGAATTAAAAAAAAATTTCTCTTCAGCCACTTTGCGTTGCCGGAGCCAAGTCTATCGGAGGAATCATATATGGTTATTTCCCAATTCTATTACTTAATTTTCTATAATTTAATACTTGTGAATAGTATAAAGAAGTCGAGAAGGGAGAATAATTCGATAATTACAGGGTGCTACTTGCTCAGTGAAGAGATTCCACAGGGAAAAGCGGAGGATGTTGCTACTCATCTAACCACTGGAGTCCGAGCCGGTACCGAACAATTATTTTGCTTTTTATTTCAAAATTACTATTTATCTTATATTCTACATGAAATCGTAGAAGGAGTTTACTACAGTGGCAACAAAAAAACAGAAAACAAGCAACAAATTGAATTAGCGGATTGATCGATTCCATTTCGCAGATGGAATCGTGACTGCACGAGTCGTGCCGTCGATACAGTCCGGTCGAGCTCGAGTCGAAGTGGCCACCAAGTCGCTCGAGGTGAGCGAGGGAGCGGTAGATAGGGTGGGGAGGCCACAACACTAGAACCACTCACCTTTGATAATTACCTCTTGTGTGAGCGGCTAACAATTTCTCTTGAGTAGAAACAGCGAGCGATCCAGATCCTGTTCAACGTTGGGTACTGTCTGTTCATTGATTGATTTTATCAAGAGGTCAGGGAATGAGAGCTCACGGCATTCCATTCTGTTCATTATGTATGAGAAAATCGTTAAAGGTCATTTTTGGGTTTTTATTAATTTTTTTTTGTAAATTCGATTTTTCAGGCCGCCGATCTCTTGCTGCTGGACGGCATCGCCTTCACCATGGGCACTCTCGCTCTCCACCGCCCTCCTGCCGGTAGGGTCAGGCATAGAGGGCACTAGGTCGGGTTAGAACATTCGGATGATAACCTATCGAGTGCACATGTGCACACTCCGTCCATTACATAACCAATTGATTATCATCCGCATGTTCTCATCCTTCTTCCAGCTAGTGTGTCATTGTGATTACGAGTGTAGCTTGGAAAGTAACGTTGTAATCAGTGATTAGGCTAATAAAGACTAATTTAAATTGATTAGGCTAATTAAAACTAATTTAAATTGATTAGGCTAATTAAGACTAATTAATCTGAGAGCAATCCCAGCGTCTCCCTTCGCGTACGATTCACTCAATGGACAGCACTCGCTGATGCTCACCCTCCCGACGGGATTCTCCGGTGTGTTTGGGGATTACTCGAACCATTTGAAAAAGGATGCTCTGAATATTTTTGTTTCTTTCAAGATTCATGCTCAAAACGCAAGCAATCCCTCTAAATCACAACTTTTCAGAGGCAAACGTCAAGATGCTGGTATCCGGGTTCGCGCCGCTTTCCACGACCTTTGTTGCGGTGAGGAAACATTCTTTTGCCGTTCCGTGCCAAGTCGCGCCCCCTCGACCCATTGATGGGGCTGGCGGATCTCTGGAAAAATAGGCTTCCGCTAGTTGTTTCCCAGTTTTCTTCCGTTTTGAGGTACTCTTCTTTCCAGGCTCGCAACACCGCCATTCTGCGATTCGCAAGCTATGAGGAGACCATTGACTTCGTACAGTGCGTGCACGGGCTTATTGCAGGAGGCGCCCAACTCACTTGCCATGCGACGGTCAGTCCCTGGAACTGCTGTAAATGATGGGCCAGGAATCCCTTTCTGTGGACCGCTCTGAGCAAGGAGTGAGGCGGGCCTGGAAGCACAGAAATGAAAAGCACAGAAATGCCCCTTACTGGTGTAGTTGAAAATCGGTCGATATCTTATCCATTCCCCTCCACTGCACAACAAACCAACATGAATTTTCGTTAATGATTAGAAGATTGAAACGAACAGATCAAAGTGCATTAGCATATTGCAGCAGTGATCGACTCTCATCGATTCTGACCGCTACATCATTCACCCGGTTTCCTACAAAGGGAGTAACTATTCTGGGCTTCCCGAACAACAGTACTCTTTACAGTTTTCGCCAATGTTTTATTATCGTCAACGTTTAATTACTATACTCCTGTGAACTAGATTCGATGTTTCAATGAGGTAAATCATCCAAGTTATGGGTTACCTTGCACATGAATCCTTTCAGACATTGTGGTTGCGGGGAAATCTCATCATTATCAATATCATCTATATTTCATAATCAATACATGCAAATTCCGAGGACAAAGGGCATATAAATAAACAGGTAATGCGTTTTCCAGCTTTTTTATCAGGTTGATGCAAAAGTCTTTTCCAATTTTTGATCTCGCGCATTTCGGCTATATCTTCCTTAGCAAAGGTCCAATAAAGACATGCTTTTTTGGTAGTTGTGTGGGCTTGGATGCTCTACATGGGCCACATGATCATATCACAAGCAGCCCGTTTAGACGGGTGCAGTAGTGGGCCAACCTTCGAATACTCATTTTTCAAGCTCTCCATTTATCGAATTGTATTTCCTCGGAGAGCCGAGCAATAGCCCGTCCAACTCCACTGTTGCAGAGCATGAAGATTAGTTGTCACAATTCATGCATTGCGATATATCTCCCGTATACACCCTTCCTAGACTAACGACTGTTTCCAAAAAAAAAATTTCTAATTTTTTTTTACTACTTTATGAAGCCGAGTATTCTATTGAAAGGAACTGATGACTTTACCTGAACAAAAAATTGAAGTACCTTGTATGATAAGGTAAAATTTCAAGTTTGAAGATTTTTCACCTATCCGTTCATGAGCCCCATTTTTTGGAAAATTTGCATAGAATTTCAGCCTTCTAAAATTGAACATTTTCATTTTTCCTTCTCCCGTGTCAGGTCGAGAGTTGAATCTTTCGTGTTTTTATGATCAAGTGGGCTTAGCCCTATCACTCACTGAGCTGGCAAATTTTGACGACGGTTGGATTGAATATGGTTGATTTTGATAGCGAAGTTTTCGAAGTGCAAATTTTTCATGACTTTTCTACATTTTTCTTTTGAAATTTATTTCTCCCGTAGTATGCATTTCTGAGTCAGCTCCAACATACGACTGTGATCCCACAACATTCCCCTAAAATTCCATATGAAAGAATTTGGATCAAGTTGTACGCGAGAGCCGAGACATTTCAAAGTATAATGGAAAATACTTATGCATCAACCTAATAAATATGTTTTTTGAACACATTTGTTTAAAGTTTTGAGTAATTACGAAACAATATTCTTCAAGTGACTCACTTTCTGCCTTCAGATTCATCCAACCTCACTTACTGTCCAGAGGAATTGCCGTGTGTCGAGCAGAGTTCCGCGAAAATCAACCCTACCTGCCCCGCTCCCTACCGTATCATTATCCCTACAGTAACCCGATTCTCCCGCGACCTGTCTAGAAGCTGCTCATTAATGAATTTTCATATCATTCATCATTCATAAGTCTTTATCTGTACAACTCAATAAACATCGCTTCAACAAATTGACTTTCATCCTCAACGATTGCACATTGCAAGGTTTCGCTTCCACTGCTCCAGCACCCTGAAACGTATTACTACTTCGAGAGGTATGAGCAAATATTCTTGTGGAGTTCACCGGAAAATTGTCTACCCAACATCCACCCCGGCCACCACTCCGTGTTTGGTAATCTAATTATATTGGGTTGGTCCATAAGTTTTGCACGATTTGATCACTTTGATGTTCTGATCCCTAAGTCCATCAGTATTCAAGTAACTAAAGCCTACTAATGCGCACCTATTGAGGCCTTGGACACCCTCTTTAGCGCACGTTAACATTCCTCTGGTTGATCATTTCTACGAGTTTAGTAGGGTTCGAAAGTGGAAGTGTCACAGCCTAGGTCGCTCAGTTTAAAGTCTCAGCATTCCGCCAAGTAGCAAGGTAAGTCCAAAACGTTACCGTAGGCGTGAAGTACGTTGACATGGGATGCTATATAAGGTAGTGTCTCAGGATGGCAGTCACATTTTCTCCAGAGGCGTGCGTCTAACCGAAATCTTCACTCATGTTAGTGCGCTAGAATTCAGTTTGTGGCCTTGTGTATTCGTTTTAAAAGATCAACAGAGCATAATTGCATAGCATTGAATAGCTGCTGCCTCAACAATGCTAACATAATAATTATAGGAGGATCAGGCTCTAATCTTTCTGAACTTCAGAATTTTCAATTCATCTATCACGATCCTATCATCGAAATTCATACTTTTTGGGCTATTAATTTTCTTACAGAAAACCAACAGCCATACTATTGTGGTCATCTGACACCCTAACCCTTTCGCTATCCCTGAAAAAATTGGGAGAATATGGATATCACTAGCTTGATGAAAACACACATCTTGAAAAAGTACTTCATTTTGCGCATATTTTTCGATTTCTGTTTTTAAATTATTTTCACGATTTCTGTGAAAGCGTAAATTGATTCAAACATGTATGGTTAGAGCTCAAGTCTACTACTACACGGTGCGCTACGGACAAGTCACGGAGATTTGAGGAGAGAGAATTATATCATAATCAAGATCGTGCAAAACTTATGGACCAACCTAATAGAATGAGTGAGGCATATCCGTTATTCCGGGGAACTCCACAAGTGCCCATAATCTTACTTCGCTCCCTGTTTAGACAATATCTCCTCCACGATTGGGGACAACTTAGTGGGCGGATAGTCACCGATAAGTCGCGGAAACTCCTCAAAGCATCAAATGAACTTGATCTTTGATCTTTGATCTCTGATCTCTGAACTCCCCCTCACCTTATTGTACAACCGATCCGCAGTTCCTCTCCAGTCACTGCCCATCGTGTCGAGTCGATCGTTGAATTGCATGAAGGAGTAGGAGCTCCCACTCTCGGACCAACCAGCGTTGCTGAATCGGGATGTCATCGTTGATTCTAAGCCTCAGAACTCGGAAGCATTCAATATTTCTAAAATTTTCTTCCATTTCGATTGATTGCAAGACTTTATTTTAAGAAAAAGGGATCGAAAATGGAAACCAGGCAACTCACCCAAACTTGGCGAAGTTAGTCCACACCCTTCCCGCATTGTTGGCCACAGCCAGGTCGCTCTGTCTGACCCTTCCCTCACTCGCAGCACGATCCCAGTCCGTGAACCAGAGAAAGCAAACGTCTGCTCCGTGGGTAGTTCCTGATGTTGAGGAACTTATGGCTAAAATGTTAATTGACGTTCACTGAAGATTTTCGCGATTATTAGGCAATCTATGAGTAGTTTCGCCCGATAAAAGAAAGAATCAAATTAGATCCCAGTCCGTGAACCAGAGGAAGCAAACATCCGCACCGTGGGTAGTCCCTGAATTTTTTACCCAAGTGATAATCTCTAATCATAGAACTATTTACTAACATTGTACAGCTTATCTGTTGATTTTCTCAAATCGAAAGAGTTTCTCATCAGGACTGCAAGGTTCATTGTAAAAGCAAAAATATTTCAGTAGCTTTGCTGCATCATTCAACTAACATCAAGTTCTAACCTTAGCGAGGATGCATGTTTATTGACCATCGATCGAAAAAAATGAAAGAGAGCATACCATTGAATCCCAGCAATCTGCTCGGCACAAGATTGCACACGTTGTTCGATAAATGTAAAACGTAACCGTTCCAATTGGGCCAATAATGCACTTCATTTTAACAGCGAGTAGTGTTTAAACCACTAAATGAGAAAGTGCGTAAGATCCTCACCATTGAAACCCTGCAGCCTGCTGGGCATCAGATTGCACACATTGTTCGGGTGGTCGAAGGTGAAGAGGAATGTTCGTGAGAAGGTGGATTTCAGCCTGAAAATGGACATGTGCAAATTCAACGCAGACTTTAGCATTCCACAGCAAACAGAATAAACTAGACGGATTGAGGAATTCAGCAAACAATTCTCTTAGAAATTGAAGTGGTTTGAGATCGTTTTCGTCCCATAGCAAGCAGAAAAGCAAGATGAAGTCTTAGAGGAAGTAGGGGAAAATCGTACCACTCCACGTCCCTCCTCATGACACTCGAGATCATCTCGCCTGTAATTGCCTGTAATTTCGTTTAAAATTGATTTACTAAAGGCCTTTGGTTGGTCACCCAGGATTGAAAGTTTTTTCACCAAGGATAGATTCAATGCTCACATCGATAATCAACCTCATCCATCCCAGGTTGTCATTTACAACGATATCTTTCAGTTATTTCGCATTTTTTGAGATCCAAAAACAAGATTACCGATATTCATGAAAACAGTGGGCTGGTAAGGTCTCAGTTCTTACATCGATAATCAACCTCATCCATCCCAGGTTGTCATTGGCAGCTAGTGGTTGCGTTTGATAGACTTGGATCATTCTGTTGCTGATTTGGGTGAGTTGCTCCTGAACGGTATTCGTTAACTAACTAATGGGCCAAAATCGCATAATTTCCGGTTAGACCTCACCTCAGTCAGGTATCCCTTGCCCCTGTTCAGGAGTGCTTCACGGAGAGAGGAGGGTCCGATATGGGAGATGTTGCCAGCAGAGTACTCGGATGCTGCAAATGAGGGTTGCAGATTCGGGATAGGAATTACCGAACATCCCGGGATTACCGAAATTCATACCATCTCTCTCACTTTCGTATGCTATTACTTATCGCGAGAGTTGCCGGAAATTCCGATTCCGAACCTGCAACGCTACTGCAAATGCAGAATAGTCAAGACAGAATACAGGATACTTGCTGTTCGTCTGAAGCTAAAGATGCACGATACTAGTAACTTTCGCACTTGAGTACTCCGATGCAGCAAATGAGCTGTTTTTGATGTTTTCCTAATCATTAGAGATATTTTTAAGAATAAGTCTTGTTTTTCCTTGTTTGAAAATTGTCCTGTTTCCCTTGTTGTTTTTTTGAAAAAGCTCAATTCGCGGTTCACATCTGCATAGCTTGTGTTAATAAGCGAGCCAGGAGGAGAGCCGAAAGCTTAGTTCTGATCCTATTGAATGGATTAAAGGGGGGTATTTTGTTTATGTACCTAGTGGTGAACGGAATTAGTAGGTCAAAAAAGAGCGCGGGCTATTCGCCAAACGACGCGCCCCCCCTTCGAAAAGAATCATCCATCCACCCTTTTTCTCTCATCCTTTGGATCCTATCTCAAGAAAAACTTTGGAAATGTCGATACATTTTACGACCATCGAAACTCGAAAAACAGTACGGATTTTTGCATATCCTGAGGTGAGTATTCTTCCCTATTGTTCCACTATTTGTCCACTAATAACAACGGTCAAATTGTTCTCTATTTTCAGTACACAAGAGGCGAAAGAGATATGTTAATTTCAATTAGCTGTGAAATAGAAGATGGGAACCATATTTCAACTCAGTATTGACTGATATACAGAATGAAAATTTTGGTTACCAGTGGGAAACTAAGGTGGCCTTTTTCAAATGGCATTCCATAGAGTTATCTCACAGGATCTCTTTGCAACAGTGTCACTCGAAAACCTCGAACGATTCTGGAACTCTGTGGATGAATTCATCAATGCAACAGAGATTGCGCGCGTCGTGTTCAATTCAGATGAGGGAGAGAAAGTGTTAACATCGCTACCTAATTTCCTCAAAAGAAATTCCGGAAATATTCCGGAAGTGGCCTTCAATAGGAGACACTACGAAGATTTTGATTTGTGCGTTTCTGGCTCCTCTACATTTCCCATGTTCTCTCACCGGTTAAAGAGTGAGCGTGTGAAATGAAGAGACGGCGACCCATTTATCGAACTCTACTCTTTTCTGAGAAAAAGTGCTTTCGTTCAGCTCTCACTGGACAAATGTTGTTCAAATATTGAAGCCTCGCTGTGCCGAATATTATATGGTTCCCCTTAACAGAGGTATGGCAACTTCTTGAATCTATTTGATACCACCGTTGCAGATTTGATACATTCCTTGTCAAACATAGCAGAGATAGTTAAGAAAATATCTGTGACATCAGCGGAACTTGAAACACGGAATCTATTTGCACTGGTGCAACATTTGCTGAGTAGAGGGTGTGAAAACCTCGAAATAGCAAGACTCCGAATACCCTTCGCCGATGTAGAAAAAATGGTTCAGGTACAGTGGAATGTATATTTTATACAGTTATTTCTAATTTTTAATGTCGTTTTCAGTTATGCCATCACCTGGATAAGAAAGTGATTCTTAAATTGACTCCTCCCAGGGATGTTGTCCGTATGGATGTTCATGTAGGAGCATATTCAGTGCACATGTCGTTTGGTTCAATAGATATGAAACACTTGGAAACTGGTAGATAGCAATGCCTCCCTTGTACTTTTGTATGAATATTTTGAACGCTCTACTTGTTGTAACGTATTGTTTCATTGTATTGCATAAATCAAATCGAAAACATATCCCAATAAAAGTCTATTTGTTTTTATGCTTGAGGAAGAGGATGCAAATTGCCTTTCAAGCTTTTAACACTTGTGTTTGCATAAAATGCAGCGAGTCCAGTGGGTAAGTGAAACAGAGCCGCAAAATTCAGCTAGTTTCATTCGAAAAACGACGCATCTCTCGAGTCTATCCGTTATCGAACTATTTCAAACTCTCTATCGTCTCCTCAATTCAGGAAGAATGAAATCGGTAATATCATATTTATTTCGGATCAGCGATACTCATCATACTATTTGGTTCACATTACGCCCAGAGGTTCGTATATTGTATCCTTATTTGCCCAAAAAGTCTTATGGCTATTTTCAGGATGTGAAAGGCGATATAAAGTTAACTATCACTTTCCATTGCGAAATAGAAGCGTCAAAATGGGAACCATATTTCAATACCGTTTTGCATAATCTACAATGTGGAGCTCTAGAATGCGAGGAGAACGGACGAGTATTTTAATTTATGGCATATATGTATTTTATAGCATTACATATCAGTTTCCTCGTAGGATCACCTCTATTTCTCCCGAAAAACTTCAAAAATTCTGGAGCTCTCTGGATGAGTTCATCAATTCAGTAGAGATTCAAGTTATTATTATAGAAGGAGATGATGAAAAATGTTTAAAAGGACTTCCTGATTTCAAAAAGGCAATTGAAACAATTGTTTTCCAACAACGATGCTACGAAGGAATCAATTTGTGAGTTACTGCCCTTTAGCCATACGTTGAATGAGTCTCGCTTATTCCCGCTTTGCATACGCTGGAGAGACCAGCAAATCATGCTGATGGATTAGCGAAATCCATTTTACGCCTGCCCTATGACTATAAACGCTTGCGTTCAGCTCTCAACGGACAGATGTTGCTCGAAAATTCACCCTCACAGGGTCGAATATCGCCTTGACGGCTTGTGCAAAGGTAATTTCGAGCAACCTCTAAAGCGCAATGACGTAATCCTTCTTTTCAGGTGCATTAGATTCCCTGTCAAAACTAGCAGATATGGGGAAGAAACCCACTGCTAGCGTAGCCTTACGTGAAGAACAGAGTATTGTAGCAGTAGCGCAAAGTTTGCTTCTTGGAGAGTGCGAAGATCTCACACTCTCAGGCCCCGACATATCGTCCTCCGATATCGAGAGCCTGGTTCAGGTATAGTGAAACGTATATTTTCTGCACATCTTAGAAATGCGGCCCAGGTTTCATAGTATCCTAACCTTTCGCATTTCCCATCCCCTATGTCAATCCCAGCTGCTATTCTGGGCCAGATTTCCGAAAAGTTTCTCTATTTTCGTAAATGAAATTGAATATCAGATCTGTCATCACTTGGAGAAAAAACTGTCGATCGAACTAAGCGGAGATTTGTGCGAATATGAAGATCACATAATGAATGCTCAAATCGGAAACTACAATGTGCAGATCACGGATTGTTGGGTTGACATCAAACACGTGGAGTTTAGCTGATGCATTTCATTAAATCTTGTTGACGTTTCGGTTTGAATTAATAATCGATCTGTATGTTGATGCATAAACGAAAATAATGCAAATTGCCCACATTATTACTACAAAATAGCTTCTGTGGGATGTTTTTCCACTATTGTGAAATAGTATTTTATGCGCACGTAAAATTAATTGTGCATCTAATCGGCACAATCCGTCTGGTTCGGACATATTTTGCGAAATCATCATAAACTCACTGAAGAATGCGTACTCCTCTTTCATGTCGCCAATCAGCGCGTCCATCGGTGGTCGAGAACGAGCGAGTATCTGGAAACATGAGATTGTCAACCTGAGTTCGAATACAACTTCAGTATGATTATAATTAAGTCATAATTTTTCGATAGTTGTTGAACGGTGTGAACTTTTGTACTAGAAATTATTTTACTTGTTTTGTATCGTTCGTACATCAGGGTCACTCGTGCACAGAGAACATGTCCTGTTTTCTGGCCCGGTGGTGTGGCACTGCTAGTTCTGTTTTATCCAACAGATCCGAAAAAGCGTCACCAACCTCCGGATCAACCGGAAACATCGCTCCATCCCTGCTCGGACTCCAGTTGATGTTCGTCGGCTTGGAAGCCGAAGCGAGTAGGGGAGGAGGGAAGGGTGGCTGGAATTATATCATTGCACCATGTGTTGTTTTGAACCCGATGTGTTTCAGTCCGCAAGTTCGTATTTGATATTGCAAATTATGTTGAATCCGTCAAGTCTTTACCGTTTCCTTCGATATCAGCTGACTCGCTGACATCGACTGCAGACAGTTCTCTAGTTGGGCACGCAAAGCTAGTACAGTTTTCGTAACCCATGCACCCTGATCATTCTACCACTCCGTTCACAGACTCTGGAAGTTGGTAATACTTATGAATCTCACCGTTTCCTTCGATATCAGCTGGCTTGTTGGCATCGATTGAAGGCAGGACTGCAGTTGAACACGAAGGGAGGGGAGGGCCATCGGGTCGCCGGTGATATTGCACAACTAGAAAAGTAATCGATTAAGGGATACAGAAGCTCGATTTGAAGTGAGGAATACTGTAGATGTATTGATTGCTCAGTGCAAGGTTCCTTCATTCATTCATGAACAAAACGATGAGAACTATCTAGAAACTGTGGACTGAATCTAATAAAGATAAAATGTATGCCCAAGAGGAGTTTGGCTGAGAATTTGACTTACCTGAGCAGCTCGATCCCTCTCGATCGACCCTCGGACATCATTGGGCACTTGGAAGGAGAGGTAGACGGAGCCAGAGGTTATGGCCATGCGGATGAAGAGGCCTGAAGGGAATCAGGAATGTTGAAGTTTTTTTTTTCTGAAATCAGCTCGTAGTACACCACCTCGTAACCTGTGCGAGTACTGTCATTCAAACATTGCGCAGAAGGTTCCAAGCGGTGAAACGCAGAGATTTAAGAAATAACTAGAATCACCTCTCGCCAGTGGCGACAAGCTCAATCCCGAGATAGAGACGGCACCAGCGCTCTCGCCGAAGGCTGTGATCCTCAAAATCGCTGATCTCGTCATTCTACATCCGATTCAACATCTTGAGAACAAGATCTTGCGCAATATTAAAACTAAAGAGAGGAGCTGATTTGTAATTTATCATCTGAGAGCAGAAGAAGAGGTTGAAAGGATCCAACAAACCGGTCAGGATCCCCTCCAAACGCCGCAATCTCCTCCTTCACCCATCTAAACGCAAGCAGTTGATCGAATAGACCTCTGTTTGCGGGGAACTCAGGGGTGTAGGTGGTGAAGAAACCTGGAAAGTTTTTATGAATTCAATGAGCAATCGACTTTTGGATATAACTGATAAGACTGGTTCACCGAGCATTCCCAATCGATATTGGAGCGTGACAACAATGACTCCATTCGAGACGAGATTGCGAATAGCACCCTGAAATTGTGTTGTGCCATCGCGCATTCTATGCTTTAGACAACTGCATCCAAGGAACAGAGCATCCGATTAGCAAAACAGGTTCCTTATTAACTGATTGTGAAACCTATCTGTCAACAACTTCCACTACATCTGACCGTAGGGAAGTCAAACTCACTTTATAGCGGAACTGTTCCGCTCCTCCAGAGGCGAAAGCTCCACCATGCACCCACACCATGACCGGGAAGCGACGGGGTACGGTGGTCTGGAAGGGATCGAGAACTGATAGGATCAGTGGTCTGGAAGGGGTCTGAAGGGGTCGACAAGTGACAGGTTATGGCATATATGGATCGAGAACTGAGGATTACGGTATCTTATCGATCGCAAACTGACATCAGGAGTGAATACATTCAGATAGAGACAATCCTCGTCTGTTCTTGAAGATTGCATTGGAGGAGATTGCTGGATGCAGAGGGGTCTGGAGTGGTCTTTGATCTTTGATCTTTCCACGTTGAATTGAGAATAAAATCATTTCTTACTTGTAGGATAGCTCTCCGACCTCAGTTTGATAGCGGCAGATAGGACGAGGTAACTGAAATCAATAGATTTCCTCTTACGTGGAAGATCTCTAACTTGATGTATTAAGAGATCATTGCAATTCAAGTTTTGAGGATATAAACTCTAACCTTGAACCTCCACTCTCCCACTGGTGGCTGGGCGAAGGGAATGCCCAGGAAGACATCAGCTGCGCCGTAGTAAAGTTGGGATCGATTCGAGCCTGGATTGAGGATTTTTCATTCAATTGAAAAGCTGGAAGATTGGTTGTGTTTCACCAATCCTACAAGTACTAATACCCGTCATCATGTCTCACAACCACAACGTTCTCAGCTCTAATAAACTTACCATAGTCCACTCTGAATCCTCTCACAACTCCTCGCGAGGTGGTGACGCGTGTTGTGAAGGAGGTCGGTTGTTGTTGTTGTTGTTGTTGTTGTTGTTGTTGTTGTTGTTGTTGTTGTTGTTGTTGTTGTTGTTGCTGCTGCTGCTGCGTCAAAGACAGCTGCAGCAGCTGCAGCAAACAGAGGTGAAGCAACATGCTGCAATTCATGATATTCTGGAGCGAATTAAAGATGAAGTTAGACGGGAAATGTGTAAGGAAGTAGAATTGAAAGAAGAACTCATTTGAGCTGGAAGAACAGAAACAAAGTGAAGCAAAACCTCTCACATGCTGAAGATTGAACAGTAAGTGACAAAGTTTGCAGAAGCAGAGACGAGGGAAGCAACTCTCTAGTTTGAGGTGAGGGTGCAGAAGAAGAACTCTCCTTTGCTTTTACTCTTTAGTCAATAGGAGAACCGATGGAGCGCACAGAATCAAGAGGTGATCCTCTTCTTCGTTCACTTGCTTGGAAGAGCTACCAGTTGACTAACTCCTGCTCTCCTCATTTCGCGAGCTCTCTCGCCTCTCTGACCGGTGAGAGACTGTGCAAAATGAGGAGAGTTTTGCTTGCCACCCCTACTCTCTCGGCGGTAAGGCAGAGCGAGGAAGTAGCTAGATGATGAGAGCGAGAGCCTAGTCTCCAATGCCAACAGTGCGCTCCCCTGCGTGTAAATGATCTATGAGAGATCAAGAGGGGTGCGATTGATGTTCGGTCTGGAAATGACCTGATCGAAAACAAAAGGATCTGAATGACTTTTGAAATTTGAACTCGGATTCGTTTCACTTGAGAAACAACCAGAACGATATTCCCAAGCAAGCAGAAACCTTCCTCCGATCTGGATCTCCCTAATTGAAAACAAAAAAATCGTTTTGACCTTTGATCTTGACTCTTGATCTTTGATCTCGGATTGTTTTCACTCGACAAACAACCAGGACTCAGTAGATCGCAATTCCTCCTCCCTCCATCGGGGCGCACGTGACCTCGCTTTGATTTCCGCATTGAGGGGGGACAGGCTCCCTCGAAATGCGGAGTGAGGAATGAGAGGGAAAAGTGAAGCGGAATTGCGAAATAAATTCCGCATTGACAACTCCAATAAATACAGGGAATCTGCAAATCGGGAAAGCGCAACGTTCTAAAGTTCAGTCTCGAATACGACTGTCCGTGTTATGCTCGATGTACTAGAGTGAACGAATATGAAGCGGAATGTATGTGCACTAATATAATACTGAATACACTTCTAACTTTCTAGTTCATGAATGCTCAACAGGATTTTATCCTATCAAAATCGCTCATGAGTCGAGACTGAGAGACAAGTTCTAACAGAAATATCTTGAAACTCGAATTGATGGCCCATGATCTGGGCTCGCGTTACATCGAGTGTTGCTTTGACGAAACCTTAACAGGCCTTTGCAATGCTGAAACTCATCTTTATTGTGTCTACCTAAAGTATAAATTTCGATTTTTTGATCATGAATCAAACGCTCAGACGTCTTTTAAAAATACTTCCTGTAACGATGCTTCGTAACTTGAAATTGCCTGGGTGTTTACTTCACAATGATAAATACGCATTTATGCCAGGTATGTACAATCATCAAGATCCGGGGAGTATTCTGCGGTTTTGCGTATTTCACGGCTCCACTTATTTGACGGTCTCGGCCGCCTCCTGAGCGCATTCTGGAGAGCAGAGAACGAATCCGGCCAGGGCTTTGAACTGATTTTGGCCCTGCAATGGTTACGTTTCGCAGCCGAACTAGGTCGGATGAGAACCGTCGGATGAGAGTTTGCATATTCCGTTCATTACATAACTTTTGTCTCTCGCCTTCGTTAGGTTCTCATCCAGCCGGTTCTTATCAGACGGTTCTCATCCGACCTAGTTCCTGTTACGTTTCACGGGAGAACTGAACTCCTAAGTTCACTGCAAAACTAATCTATGGGGTCTTCATGAAGGCAGATTCATTATCAATCCAAGCACGAAAGTTGATAAGAGCCATTAGAGGGGATAGCCAAAGACCAAAGATCAAACCCCAAAGATCAAAGATCAAACCTGCTCGAGCATTCCGCAGACATCACACAGTCGTAGACCCTCCCTCTTCTTCTTCTCCACGAAGCGATCTCCTACAGAAATGAATTCAGTTTTTCAAGTTACCAGCTCTCATTCACGGTTGTAGTCAGCTCTACGTTCCATACATGAAAGTATCGAGTATGTAAGTATGTATGAACGAAAAAAGGAATAAATGAGTGTATAGTATGAAAGTATCTGCCTTTTTTCTATATAAACACGTTTTTTAGACTTTTCTAGTTTGTTCTAGACATGATAGGCGCTAAGATGTGTATACCAACTGACCAAAGATAATAGCAGCCCCCCGCCAGAAGCGCAGAATAGTTTTTCTTTTCAGAGCATGATCAATCATGGTAGGATTTGAATGACATTTTCGTCTGCATTTCTAACAAAGCCCAAATCCAAAGTTCAGCGAAAGAATAATGGAGTATCATAGATGATCGCCGCCACACGTACCCGGTAGAAATATTAGAGGAGTGAGAGTATCTTTAGAAAACTTTCAAGGGAGATGTGGACTGAATGAGATTTTGATCTCACCAAAAATAATAGCAGCGCCTCTCGGCCGCCAGAAGCGCAGAATAGTTTTTGTTTCAGAATGCTCTATATAAGCATCGAATAGCTTAGACGCACGATAATCAGAATCAACCCAAAGTATCGTCCCCGCGAGTCTTACCAAAGATAATCGCCGCTCCTCTCGGTCGCCAGAAGCGTAGGATGTGACGGTCGAAGTCGAGCAGCACCCACGTGCGATTTCCTGAAGAGATTCTGCTTTATTAATCTGACGGGACAACTTGAGATCTCAAATTTGTTTTCGACGTGCTCTAAAGTAACTCAAGTGCCTGAGGATGTATACAGATTAAATTGTGTGTGCCTACATTCCATCCTCCATTGTTCATCTTCTAGTTTCTATTGGTCATTGGTCATTTCTAGAGTTTGTATATAATGTATAGAAGACACTATTGACACGCTTTCAGACTGAGCCCTTTCAAGTCTTACATTGAAGAGATAAAAGATCATCCCCACTCACCCCGACAGAACTCCTCGAACAGCACCACTCTATTGTCCGGCTGCCACTCCGGGTCCGTCTCGAAGCGGATCTTCTTCTTGCCCTGAGGGGATAAGGGATTAATAACAATAACAACAACAACAACAACGAACCTTCTCCTTGGCCCAGCGCGCCTGCAGCAGCGAGAGGATTCGAGAGAAGACGAGGTAGGCGTGTTTCTGAGGGGATTAGAGATCAAAGATCAAGCATTAAAGAACAAAGACAAAGATCAAACTGCAGAAAAACGATTGAAACATGAAAGATTGGTTAAGTTTCACTCATTCAGGAAATGCGATTGATGAGCGATTGATTGATGTAGAATGGTAGAATTCATGTAGGAGATAAACTCCACTTGAAAGCATAACCAAACCTGTCCGTCAGCGATGCGGTAGGTGGCCTCATTAGGTGCCCCGAAGACTGTGGTGAATGCCTCGCCGGCGGTTGGGTGCGCGAAGGGGGAGACGTTCTCTGAAGAGGGATAAGACTTCAGAAGTTTGATAGTCATAGGGCCCTTGTAAACGGCATAACTGTAGTGAGTTGCTTTTTCGTAAGGTTTTCACCTGATTTGCGCTATCCGATCGATTTTCCTGACTGCACTCCTCTCCTAGCCAATTTTGATCACTAATTGTGAGGGGATCAGTGGTTTTTTTCTTATTTGTTTTTTTCCGACTCTTTTGACGTTTTCTGTGTTGAAGGTGTCTCACCTGATTTCACTCCTCCTCTCGCTAACTCGGCCAATACCTTAGTGAGTGAGGGGATTCTACGGATACCACTCCATTAATATTTTTTATTGTTCAGTTTTATGCGCGCGTTCATCTCAACCAGAGGCCACAAACCCATTTGGCGCTCAAATGAGGCTTTCTCACCTGATTTCGCTCCTCCTCTGGCCAACTCTGCCAGCACCGTGCTCACTGAAGGGAAGGAGACGATGGTGTAGATGTGCGAGATGAACTGGAAAGTATAGGATTAGAGATCAAAGATCAAGCTCATGATATCAAAGAACATGATTCAGTAATCAGTAGCTCTGAATTCTTTTAGTAGTCCTTGGAGGATGATTACGAATGTTTCAATATATACATTCTGTATTCCTGTATCTGACAATTTCTGTATTCTGCACATGTCCAACTTGAAATAATACAGCAATCAACAACTAGGAATTATTGTCTACAGTCAATAATTTATTGAACAAAGATCAAACTCAGGCCAACCCCTCACCTTCTCCCTCTCCGCCCTCTGCTCCTCCCGGTCGGGTGTATCTGGTTGGGCAACGAGTCTTGCGTGCATGACAGTGAAGGCATCATCCACAGTGAAGAGAGTCATGTCGTCGTTGGCTGAAGATTGATGATGATCTTTGATCTTTGATCTTTGATCTTTGATCTTTGATCTCTTTCGTTTTGATCTGAGATCATTGTGTCATTGGGATGGGTCCTGCAACTAACAATAAGAAGGCATCATCAACGGTGAAGAGAGTCATGTCGTCGTTGGCTGAAGATTGATGATGCTCTTTGATCTTTGAACTTTAACGTTTGATCTTTGATCTTTGATCTCTAGATAATTGATCAGAGTGGTCTTGCAACTAAGAATGCATCATCCACAGTGAAGAGAGTCATGTCATCGTTGGCTGAAGATTGATGGTGATCTTTGATCTTTGAACTTTGGTATTTGATCTTTGAACTTTTTTCATTCGGATGGGTCTTCTCTACTGAGAAAGTATGCTCTGAGATCAACTGATACATGAGAATTAGCGTCATTCAGCTTAGTTCTGCATTGCAAGGAAAAAGGGTGTGGTCAGCCTTTGTACAATTCCCGCGCTTTCTCCCTTTGATATGCGCAACCGACTAGAAACGGCACATTTTGCGCGTATTTTGCCCCAGGGCTGATGACAATTTTGCTGGTGATGTTGAAAGATCAAAGATTATTAAATAGACCAAAGATCAAAGATCACTTTGCCTACCCGGTAGCAGGTTGATGGTGAATCCTCTGGTGGAGATGAGCAGCCGAGACCACCAGAGCGGCGTGAGGTTGGTGAGCATCTGAAGAGGGTGATGGGACATTCCGAATTTGAGACTTCGAAAGGTACTTGGTTGATTTCGCAACATTGTTTTCCAGAACAGAGAAAGAGATTAGTTCAAGGTCAATGTTTAGATCAGCTGACTAGCAATTTTTCCTCACTGAGTATTTGTAAGAACTACACATTCTGCATTTTACAAAACATCTTCTAAAATCATCTGTGTGGAGGCATACTAATCGTAAGGCCGAGTCCGCCAAGTTTCAAAACGTTATCTGAAGTTAGCGGCAAGATATTACCCGTTGCCGTTTTGGCATGCCTCCGATTCATTGTTACCCAACGAAATCATTCGGGTGAAATCAGCACAATCGTTTCCTCGTCCACTCGCTCAAACCATTTGGCGTCACTCATTCCCGTTTTCCCTCCTCTTTATTCTTCTCGCTCCCCCTCGCGTGTCTTGATACAATCTTGTTTGCGCTGCTACTAAGAACACGGGCGTTTGTACTATCAATCGATGATCTAATCGGGTTTCATTTGAGATAGTTCAGAAAAAAGATAGCATTGAGTTGAGATTCACTCGTTCTCGAAAAGACGCTTCATTAGTAATTCTGCATAATTTTGAAGAAAAAGGAAGAATATCGATATTCAAATACCGTAATCGATAGCTACCGTACCTCCTTGATAGCCGCAGGGTCGTAAGTCGTGCCGGGAGTCAGATCGAGTGATTTCGCAACTTTTGGGAAGAGTTCCAAGTCTTCCATGCTTACTGGTAGCGCCATTTTGGAGTCTGAATAACCCTTCGTTTCGAGCGAGAAAACGTGCAAATAACAAAACATGAACAGTAAAGATGCGTTTCGTAATGTAGAGTGGGATGATACATACTGACTGAACAAGTGAGGGGAACTAGGGAATTACGGAACTGAAATGATGAAGAATCTGCGGTATGAATGGTGAATCCGCTATTGGATTACGAATCAGTGCACACAACGAAAACTCGCACACGAAACTAAGCAAACGTTGCATTGCGAATCAACTCTATTCGAGTTATATTTTTCCCAAACACTCGATACTTACGTTGCGAAAGTTATATTGCACTGGTTACAAACGGTTCCCTTTACAATTGTACATTGCAGAGTTACAAACGTTGCATACTAACATTAAAGTGAGTCAGCTCGACTTGAGCTGCATTTTTACGCCACAAACAGTATACGTCACGTTACGTGTTACATGGAATTACAAATGTTGCATACTATCTAGAGTCAACTCGAGTTAGGCGTGTCTCTTCCTTTGTGGGGCAGAGCAATGAGGAAATACCACGGGAAGAAAGGAGGCTCAGTTTGCAATGGTCACTTGAATGCATACTAATCAATTCCACTAACATGTCCCGCCCTCCTCGTTTCGCACACTCTCTCGCTTTTCTCTGCCTGTCTCTCCTGATCAGGTGCTCTCTCCTCTCCCCTGCGTCTCTACCCCTCCCCTCGATCACCATCCCTTTCGTGAGAAGGTTACGTAGGGGGATTTAGATTGGGGAAGGTAGGGAGCGAGTGAAACGGCGAGAGTGACAGAGAAGCAGAGTGATAAGGAACCAGCGATATTGCAGTTGTGAAACACAAATCCTAGAAAGTAACAATTTTATCAATGGACACACAAAATCACTGAAAGTAAGGAATACCCGGGGGTGGAATGTGATTACCGACTAAGTACAAGGAAAAAGCTCTGGGAAAACGCACTTACTGGCCGAATCACCGAAAATCCCTGAACAATTTAGACCTAATGGGGTAATGCAATTATTACTATAATGAAAATCTAGTTAGAACTATAGTAGTATCATTACATTCATAAGAAGCTAGATAAAACATAATTACAACAAAATTAATCAATATTAATCGGAAAACCAGCAATCCGGATGTTGAGTGATGATTTCCCGCGTGAGGTTGTTGATGTGACGGAATCGATCGGGTCCCAAGTGGATGCCACCGTACCACCTGCAAGATTACTGTACTTCTTAATCGATCGATTAATCAGGAATAAAAGTCACTCCTCGATTACCACTACCGTACGCTACCGTACCTCGTCACGACGACGATGAGTCCGTTGGCCTTCATCGATCGCAGGATCTGCATCATCTTGGGCGACGCGCCGTGCTCCCCGTCGTCCTCGCAGTCGTCCATCCTGCGGGGAAGATTGCGATTACGGTAGCCGAATATCGATTAATATAATTCATTAGCTAAAATTGTAGCAATTGCAATAGCTACAGCATGTTTCACAAGCATTTAGTTAGTATTAGCGACCATCATACAGGGAAAGTTGAGATTACGGTAGCCGGTTAACGATTAAGCTACGGTAATCGCTACAAGTGCAGCAGTTATAATAGCGCTAGTCAGCATTAGCAAAAAGCAGCGCGAAGTGCGCAATGTGCTAGCATAAATCGACCTAAAGTGCGCAATGTGCTAGCATAAATCGACCATACCACGCCCCGGGCGGTTATTCACTGAATGAAATCGATAATCGATTGAATCTACCGCAACTACCGTATCCCCTAACTACCGTAACTTACTGGAACGTCTGTCCATCCTTCTCCATCCTCACTCGATACGCGATCTATCGATTCTACCGTACCACCTAACTATCGTGACTACCATAACCAGCAGCGTATACGATAGTCGAATATCGATTAGGGTACAGTACTCACTGGAACGTCTGTCCGTCCTTCTCGGTCCTCACTCGATACGTGATCTATCGATTCTACCGTACCACCTAACTATCGTAACTACCATAACCAGCAGCGTATACGATAGTAGAATATCGATTAGGATACAGTACTCACTGGAACGTCTGCCCGTCCTTCTCCATCCTCACTCGACACGCGATCTATCGATTCTACCGTACCACCTAACTATCGTAACTACCATAACCAGCAGCGTATACGATAGTAGAATATCGATTAGGATACAGTACTCACTGGAAAGTCTGCCCGTCCTTCTCCATCCTCACTCGACACGCGATCTATCGATTCTACCGTACCACCTAACTATCGTAACTACCATAACCAGCAGCGTATACGATAGTCGAATATCGATTAGGATACAGTACTCACTGGAACGTCTGCCCGTCCTTCTCCATCCTCACTCGACACGCTATCTATCGATTCTACCGTACCACCTAACTATCGTAACTACCATAACCAGCAGCGTATACGATAGTCGAATATCGATTAGGATACAGTACTCACTGGAACGTCTGCCCGTCCTTCTCCATCCTCAC
>LS494248.1:79219-114655 GCA_900490845.1 Pristionchus japonicus | reverse complement strand
CCTTCTCCGCGCTCACTCGGTACGCGTAGATGTTGTGCGTCGCGCGCGCGATCTTGTTGTTGCTCTTGAGCTCGGCGAGCACGCGGTGGACCTTTAAGTAATCGATAATTGAATATTAAAAGTAACAAATTAGCGACTAAATACACGCACATGTTATGAACAAAGAACCAATAAATCGCCTGCCAATTAATCGATAAAACAATTTTAAACTAAAAAAATCAGCGACTAATTACACGCCCCTATTATGAACGACGATCGTGAGGTTTCTAGATTATTTTGTTAGTATTAAGGGGGTCATTAATTAATTATTTAATTAACTAATTAGATAATCTCATCTCCCGCTGGATGGTTTTGATAATATTGAGGGGTTCAAACTAATTAAATAATTAGTTAACTAATTAATTAATTAAATAACTCTCACCTCTTCCCTCGATTTCACCCTCGCGATGTGCGCCTGGAAGGTGCTCTTGCGGTCGAGGAAGATCTCGCCTGCAATTTATTTATTAAACTGATATTTATAAATCGACATCGACGGGCCTCCGTTCCCCTGCCCACCCAATATGCAACTTTCCAGTGATATTGCCCCAGATATGCAATAAACATTAAATTGAATTGAACAAAAGAGTTTCAACTGAATTCGACTCGAAATGGTTGGAAGTTTGATCAGTAAAGTTTTTAACTTTAAAAAAAAAGTACCCGTGTGTATCCTCGGACACTCCGTCTCCACTCGGTCTACGGCGACGTCGTCTCGTCGTCGTCTCGTCTCGACGGCTACCTCGTCGAGGACGGAGGAGAAGGAGACGTCCTCGAGGGAGTCGGGAGAGGTCTGGAGGTTGATTAATTAATTAAATTAAATTAATTATTTAATTATTTAATTCGCAATGATCATCGAGAAGCACTATGTCAATCATACAGCACGTGGTTGTCTTGATTAACAAATCAGGGGAATGGGAAATATATTACAAACACACCAAACGGGGAACCAATAGACGACACACTCTGGCTATGCCATGCAGAACAGCGCAATATTTGCAGCTATTTATATTTTTTATCGCATTTTCGAAGAGTAAAACTAAAGGGAAAACGAACTAACTTCGAACGACGGCGAGCTCCCTCGTTTTCAACTTTATTTTAAAATATATTGCATAAAAACAAAAGTGATAACTAACCTCAAAGGACGAATCCGCGACCGTCCCGCTCTCCAGTTCCTGCAGGAAATCCGTCACTACGCCGATCCAAACGAAGAGGATGGGCGCGCCAATGTTCTCGAGGTACGAGTCTGGAAGAAATATCGACTATAGACAGTAATTAAGACTCTACGGGACTTAAAACAGAGAAGATTGACTAAAATAGAGCAGAGTGAGGTATTCATAGAACGATTGGCGACGAATACAAGTAAAACTGATAGTAAACAAGATGACAATGCCTGAGTAGTCTGCATAATACGTCAATATGAACGAATAGGTGATTGCTAGCAAATTGAAATGCATTTAAGCGGTTGTAGTGAGTAAAAGATAAAGAACAAACCATCAAGCTGCGAGCTCAGTCGATTCCTCTGTCCGATGAGGAGTTGCGGGCAGCTTAGCGTGTACTTTGGTGGACTTCTGAAACAGTTCACCGGTTAAACGCTTGATGTTAAACTATGAATCACCTCAAAATCTAGCATGAATTGCCAAAACACAAACGAACGCTAAGCGTCCATCACAGAAACTAGCCCAAACCAGTAGCCCATAAATGCACTGACTGTGACGGATAGTCCGGTGGGAGGAGGACGTCCAGTCGAATCTTGTCGTCGAACCGGAGCGAGACCTTGTTGACTTCTATGAGGTTGAAGTAGTCCGGATAGATGGCCTCAATCGCCGCCAGCTCTTCCACTTGAGCCTCCGCGTCGCTCATTCTATGAATTGGCATAATTAAAATAAATAAATTTATAAGACAAATGGTAGAAAACAATCGATAAAACAAAAACTAGGTCAGTGAATCGCGAACTGAAGCGAGGAAAACTTGCAGACTGCCGCGAACTTGGCGACTCACTACCGTACTTGGCACAGACAAATCGAGAACTGTTTTTATTTATATTAGAATTTTAATCTTTTTTACAATATTTTGCGAAGTTTGTAACGCAAGAGTCTGATAAATAACACAAATGAAAGAAGAACAAACAAAGTAGTAATCAGAACAAATACAATCACATCAATGAGATAGTATTGGATGAAATTCAGGTGTCTTCCGTAGTGATCCAATTGCCTTAGAGGACCGTGTTTCGCAAGGAATTCCATGTTTTTGACTAGAACCTGAATTTTATTTTGCATCCTCAATTCATCATCTTTCAAACTTCTCTCATTGTGAATGGCCTTTCCTCAGTCATCTTCATGATCTCTTTGGCACGGTTACGGTATCTGAAGTTACGGTTACGGTTTTCGAAAACATAAGGATGCACTTTTCATTCGATATAAGCTCCTTGATAGCGTTTATCAGTGCATCGGGAGTAGCGAGATCGCTCTTGTTCAGCATGATGCCGTGTCCGCTCCTCCTGACTGATTTTTTATTTATTTTCGAATTTTAATCATTTCACAATATCTTACGAAGTTTGTAACTCAAGTGTCTGATAAATAACACGAATGATATAAGAACAAACATAGTAGTAATGGTAAAGGTAAAGGTAAAGTGGCAACCACAATCAAGGCGATTGTACTGTCGTCCTGAAACGGCAATGAGTACACCGGTAAGGCTACTGCGAGACCTACGTACCCCATGCTGGCCAGGCTTCTAGGGCACGTTAACCGGCACTTTCCTATTTTCGGCCCCAACATTTTCCTGTAGAGTATCATCTCCCTATCCTTGTTCATTTCTACCTCAACATGTGGTTGAAGCGGTAGAGTGTGGGCCAAATAACAGTAAAGTTCCTTTTTACCTTGATGGCCATTCCTCAACTGATCGTAGGTCACGGGAATTACAACGAGAGGGATCCCTGAAAATACTCGGATGATCCTTGAAATTCGAATGATGTTGGAACTTCTTGGACTTCTGGCTCAATTGCTCACAGAGTTTTCTACACTACGCATCATAATCTTCAGACAGGGTTGATCCATGCATTCAAAAAGTTCTCTCATTATTTTCTGAAATTCGAAGATAATACTGCGTTTATCGCACAACACGGAACATTTGATTCGCCAGTGCATGATTGATTATCTCTATCTTCTCAATCTCACATTAGCAAAGGCCTGAGATCCATCAATCAACCTACGCAATCTACGGGGTGGAATAATAAGCGGAACGGTAAATTCTCTTGTGATACCTGCGGCGATGGCTTCAGTGATGCTTCCTTGCCCTCCATGAGTGATGAATAAGGAAAGCCGATTATCATCTGTTGGAATACATTATTATTTTGACACTAGGTTGGATGAGAACGAGAAGCCTCGCCCTCATTATCTAGGTTCTCATTCAGTAGGTTATTTTCCGAATGTTTTCATCCAAACTAGTGTCGTTCTTTCTTCCAAGGATCGATACGTGTTCTTTCAGCTCCATACTTTTCAACATTTGTGTTGATGTATCCCACCCCTAGGGACTCTAGCCACCAAGTATGAAAACCTAGTAACAATTTTGATCTACTGTGCCACCCCTCGTACGTTCTTACAGAGACCGTGTTATAGGGTTGCCAATTCGAATTTGAATTCGAAGACCTCGAACACTTTGCATACGCCCCTCTCTTCCTTTCGAAACTTCGAACGGGAGAGATGGGTCTATGCTAAGATTTCGAAGTCTTCAATTTCGCACTTGCAGCTCTACCGTTTTATAAACTCACTCAACAGATCGTGCTGCGGCACCCACGTTGACTCGATGAGATTATCGATTCCCTCGGAGATTCCGTGTTCTGGTTTCTGAATACGGACATTTACTTTTAATCGAGTAGCGGTATTTTCCTGTTTTCGGCGCCACCTATTCCTACTGAGCATTCTCTCTATACCATTCTCATTCATACTCTAACAAGTGGTTGGAGCGGTGCAGTGTGGGCCAAATAACTGGAAAGTTCCCGAGTACCTAGACGAACTGAACTTCGATGAACGGGTCGCCGTCTCCTCATTTTGCACACTCTCTCATCGGTCAGAGATGTGAGAGAGTGTGCAAAAAGAAGAGACGGCGACCCGTTTATCGAACTCTAAGGCGAACCTCATACTTCCAGATGAATGTCACATCAGGCAAACTTTTCGCCATCTGGACTATGCTCATTTTGTATTCGTGCGGCATCGAATATGCTTTCGCGATTGTGCCGAATGATATGAACACAGTGTGGTTGCGTAGGTTCAGAATGTTGGACCATGTCTGAAATTTGCGCATCAAACAAAAGAGAATTTTACAAACTTGATTGAGCGGTTTGTGTCCTCCGGATGCGATTCCTCCAATATCAATGATTCTCGCTGAATTTATTCGAGGAAAATCGACCAGCGGTTCGGAATTCATGAATACCAGCGAACTTTGCGAGAACAGCTCCTGAGGCTCGCGGTTTTAACAGAACGAAGATTCTTTGGAACTAGAACATTCGGATGATAGCCTACTGGTTGAGCACCTAGTGAGGGTGAGAGAACAACTGTTATGTAATAGACGGAATATGCAAACGATTCTCATCCAGTAGGTTATTAACCGAATGCTCTCATCCGACATAGTGCCGGTTCTTTCGCACCTCAGTGTCAGGCATATTGGGATCAAACTGTCGCATAAGTTCAGTGTATTTGGCGAAATATGGACGAAAGAAGTAATCAGTAGCCAGAAGAACGAAAAAATTAGTGAATCTCTCAGAGAATGTCATCGCTTCTCCCATATTTCCTCCTGAAAGGCGCTTCTAAGTTGCGTGAACTTGCCTGTACTTGTGGAGTTCCCCGGAAGACCTAAAAACCCAGCCTAATGCAATCCAATTAATACAATGAGTGAAACACATCCGTTCTTCCGGAGAACTCCACAAGTGGCAATTTGTCCATATGGACTAGAGTTCGAAATACGGGTAGTCGTCTCTTCATTTCACAAGCAATCTCACCGGTCAGAGAGACGAGAGAGTGTGCGAAATGAAGAGACGGCGACCCGCATTTTGAACTCTATTAAGTACCTCCACAGCTGGGAACATATGAAGGGTTTGAAGCCATCTGAGAGAAGTGGAAATCGCCATCAACGATTGCAAGTGTGTTCACGACAGCCCATTTGTCGATACCGAGAAGATGGAATAGACCTGACAAGATAAAACATTATTAAATTCGTTGACGGAAAAACTATCCCGTGCGGCAAACGCGCTAAACTCCGCCCACTTTGACACGGGTTTTGACCATTTGCGCCTGCACTTTTTGCCTCGAATCTTTCTTACAGTCAATGTCTGTTTAGCCACGTTACATATTATAAGCTTGGGGAAAATCGGAGACAGAATTTCCCTAACCTGGCCCGCAATAGTCAAGGGACGGTTCGGTAAAGGCCACGTCGAATTTTTCAGCTCGCAATTGTTCCAGTAATCCGGGATGAGAGAGTGTGGCATTGCACTGCGCGAGAAAAGTGTCCATAACTCCACCCCAGCTCTGAATGAAATAGTCTGAGGCGAAACAACAACAACAACAACAACAACAACAACAACAACAACAACAACAACAACAACAACAACAACAACAAATGAAGGAAAACAACGAACAGCGAGTATCGAGATCGGATGCGAGTCCTTCCAAACTTCGCTAGCGTGGGAATTGGTGGCGAATCGCTCGAACTCGCGAGCCTTTTCGCATTGAGGAATCGAGAATGATGATCATTGCAACGAAACTCGAAATTAATCTACTTTTTTAAAACTTTATTATGGTCGAATAACAAATGAATGAGTGAATCAGAAGAGCACTAGGTCGAATGAGAACATTCGGATGATAGCCTGCAGGCACTCACTGGCCCTCATTAGGTGGTCATCCGAATGTTCTCATCCGATCTAGTGCCAATGAATGAATCGTGCCATACCTCAATCACCCTCGCCTTCGTCTGTACACTACCAATGGATGAATCCAGGACGGGAGCGAGAATTACCTAAAAATGGATTGAGACAGCCGAAAATGGGGTCAAATCATCAGTGAGATATTAGAAATCTATTCCACTCCTCTGCCTCACTCGGAGCCATAACCTGAAAGTACAGAGGTCACTACCAAAAGCTCACCACTTCATGGCCCGCTTCCACCAGCACATCACAGACTCTGGCGTTGAAGTAGGCAACACTCTTGGCGAATTGAGATGAGTGCGCGAGAAATTTTAGTGATGATGAAGAGTGGATGAATAGTAGCAAAACGAGTAACATCCAAGTAGTCGAACAACGAGGCGACAAAAATTTCATATCACTTGTCTCGCTCTGAATGATAACAAAAGGTAGAAAACAAGTGGTAGAACACTCTAATGGTGAATGATCACATTGATTAGATATAATTCAGCACGGCAAGTTTCTGCTAGCTGAATAGAAACGATCACCCAGTCGCTATTATCGATTTCGCACACAATCCCCATTGGAGTTCCATGGAATTTGGCAACAGAAATGCAGCAACGTTTATTGATGAACGATTCAGTCTTCATTCGATTAGACATAGTGGAATGAGCTGACCGGAGATTAGGTATTGCCATCATGCTGTAAGATATTATTTCTGCGTTTTGGAAAAAACGACATACAAGGCATGCGTCAGCTTCTTCGAGAGCAAATAGAACGTTTTTCTGAAATACAACGTATCGTGATCGTTCGAGCGTTCAATACTCTCAGATGTCACAAGCAAAATTCAGAAAACTAATCGGTACTTGTCTAGTGCCCCGGAAGAGTTCCTCACCTCCATCCATTCCCAAACATCATATTGGAATGAGTCTTCCGGGGAACTAGACAAGTGCGCAAAGGTAAAGGTAAGGTAAAGTTGCAACCACAATCAAGGCGATTTTACAGTCGTATGACAACGCCTGGTGGGGTACACCGGTAAGGCCGGGTACTGACAGACCTACGTATCCCATGCTGGTCAGGCTTCTAGGGCACGTTTACCTTTCGTAATCAATGTTACTACCAATTTACCGTCCCCGGAGGGTAGTAGGCTTGGTTTGCCTCGGCGGGGGATTGAACTCGGTACCCTTCGAATGACCAGCAGCGCCTTACACCACTCGGCCATCCCGCCTTACAAGTGCGCAAAGGATCAAATTTCTCAAGATGTCTTACTAGACGATTGTCAGCAGGAAAGAGCATTTCAATAATAGTCCAGTCTTCTATGCCGATTGCTACCGCGAACTCATCAAGAAGCTGTGATTTTATGTATTTTATTTAAAAAGTTTTTTTTAATTATTTGAATAATTCAAATACCTCGGTTCCGTGGCAGTCCATATCTTCAACTGAATTGATAGCTTTTAGAGTTTTCCCTTTTCGTAGACCACATAATAGCACACTATACGCACTATACTCTATGCTAGATAAAGAAAAATGGTGATGGCACGGTTTGGAACCCGCGTTTAGGAACCTTCAAAAAGTGACATTTTGGAACCCTCATTAAAACCTCTAAGTTTTCTGAAAAGCATTCCGAACAAGTCCTGAAAACATTTCTGGGGTTTCAAAATGACACTTATCAAGGGTTCCTAAATGCGGGTTTCAAGCCGTGCCATCACCACGAAAAATAAGTAACTATGAGTTACAAAAGATTACGTTCTGCCTCTTTGATCATTGATACCACAACGTCCAAAGCATCCTGAAAATGGTAATCGTTCCAACATGAAATCAGGCGTCCAGTAATACTTGTCTGCTCATATCATTCGCATTGAGAACCGAGAAGGAGAAAATGGATAGTAGAAGAACGACATAGGAATACGCCATTCCTTAAATAAAAGAAGCTTTTATGACAAAAAAAATTAAAGAAATCAGAGGGAACTGAAACGTTTCGAAAACATACAGAATTTGTATTCAGAAAATGATCGGATTTTCTGGCTCATGGATAAAATATCGAAAAAGAAGCATTCCTACAGGTGATGTCTGTTGTTTCCGCGTTGAAAAAAACTGGCGAATTTGAATATTTTGTTAGTCACAGTGCCTTTGTTTACAACATTCTTTTCAGTGATCCTCTCTCATACAGTAGTTGCACCATTGATCACTCTCGACAAAATTGTTCCATGTTCCACATAGGCTTCAATGGAATATTGCGGAATGACTTTATACATGAGGTATGGATCAAAGACAGCGGGGTATCGTGTTCTAAGCGGCGTTGGCAGTCTATTTGAGTTCTGATTATCTAGATTTTGCAGTATTGATTATCTTGATTATCGATTATCTCACTTTCTTGATTTCCACTCGAGCCGAGATGTTCGATTTGGGCTGAAAATATTCGAAATCAGTAAATTACACTCTCCTTCACGTACATTTTTCAAATGCTAGTTCACATTTTCAACTATTGATTGACTCCGGTGAATCCTAGAGCACAATTGTGTTCTGTTTCCATTCAGAAGCACATTGACATGGTCTCCGCCTAAGATGAACTGAAATACAATAGTAGCTGACCTCAGCTACTCAGCTGGAAATAGTAGCGTAATCTTTTATTGCATATCAAAAGAGTAAGGACGAGAAGTTAGAGATATTCACTAACCTCAGCCGCGAACGCCTTCTTGTATCGGTAGAACGTCGAGATGTGGAAGGACATGAAGAAGCCGGCGATCATGAAGGCTGCAGAGATCAAAGATCAGATTGGAGATCAAAGATCAAAGATCAAATACGAAAGATCAGTGATAAACATGATAAGTATAACAGCAAAGATCATGAAGGCTGCAGAGATCAAAGATCAGGTTTCGAGAATTGAAGATCAAAGTTCAATAATCATCGCTTCCTAACGCAAGTTGCAAGGATGTCAAAGATCAATGTTATGCTATTTTTATTCATTTTCTGTCAAAGCTTAGAAATAGTATTAGAAGTGGCTAGCGATGATTTCGGTTATGCTTTCGGGATACGTGCAAGAGATCAAAGATCAAAGATCAAAGATCAAACTCCTCACCAGTAATATGGTTGGGCGAGAAGACATTGATGATCCAGTGGCCGTAGACGTGCAGGACGAAGATCCCGACTTGGACCTGATATTGATTGATTACTGTAATCTACCGATATCGATTGACTACCGTAAGCTTAGAGTGTCGAGAGGCTTCTATCACTATATCCCGTGACTAATGAGTCACGGTAGGATTCGAATTATGTTTGATTGATCCATGATCTTTGATCTTTGATCTCCACAAACTCACCACGAGTCTCTGCAGCAGATGAGTCAGCTGGAAGGCGGGAGCAGCGTGCACGGCGACGAGGGAACCGACAGCAGGGGTGAGCCTGGAGGGTTGGTCTTTGATCTTTGATCTTTGATCTTTCGAATCGTTTCATCATCATTAGGTCAGTTATATCTAGCAGAAATAGCTTACCAAAGCGCGCCGAATACACGGCACCACATGTAGTGGTGCGAGTCGAGATCGAGGCTGGGCTTGATCTGCAATGGGGTTGGAGATCAAAGATCAAAGATCAAGGTCAGAGATCAAAGATCACTGACCACCAGCTTCAGGATGTTCTGGGGGAACGTAAAGAGTGCTAATCAGACCCCAACGTATTAAAACAGAGAAGAGAACTTACGACAAGTTTCAGGATGTTCTGGGGGAACGCGAAGTGGAAGAGTGCATAGCAGAATGCCATAGCAGCATCGGCGTACAGGGCATTCATGAGGTAGGGAGAGGTCTTGCCCTGAATGTGGGAGGTTGATCTTTGATCTACGATTTGTGATCTTTGATCTCGAGATATTGGCTCTTCTACATTTAGATAACATAAGGAACTGATGTACCCTGAATATCTATAATACGGGAGAATGGATTTTGATCTTTCTACGTTGACAATCTTGTTATAATCTTGATGATCTGTGGAGCTAATTCAGGAAAACGATTCACAAAGTCAAATGAATGAGTTTCACAGGGTCTTCTAGAGGTTGCTGAGTTGGAGCTTCGCAATGGAGATCTTGCTGGTTCGATCAAAAACATTATCTCACCTCGGCATACCTCGTAGTCTCAGCGCACAATGCAGTCAGGTGCTCGTCGGCAGTTTCTTGCTGAATTTACGAGATTGAGAGATCAAAGATCAGATTACAGGTCGAGATAGTGCATTAACGTTGGCAACGCTAACGAAGGGCTGTTTAGATTGACAGATCAAAGATCAGAACATAGCTCAAGATAACAATGGGGAAATGCTGACCCCACTGACGAAGTGACTGTTCAGATTGAGAGATCAAAGATCAATTATCAAAGTTCAATCCAACCTCTCTAATGGAACGACTATTCAGATTGGGAGATCAACGATCAGTGGAGATTAAAGATCAAAGATCAAAGATGAATCTAACCTCTCTAATGAAGCGAGTGATCTCTGCAACAAGCCAGGCTCCATCGAGGATGAGAGAGGAGGTGATGAACTGGAAAGTATCGATTGTTAGTGTCGAAGAATTGAGCAAAAACGACTTGATGTTTCGGAGACTCGGATCTCGCTGTAATTGGTTAGTTTTATGAGACATGCATTCCCCATCTATTGCATTCATAGAGTGGGAGTAGAATACTAGCGATAAATCTTCTCACTGGGCTCGCACTCGGATGCCATACTGGGCGTCTGGGCTGTTCAGATAGGTTTCACAATAGTCTCACTTCATTCGAAATCAGTAATCCCCTGGTGATCTTCTCACTCAGTTAGATAGTCTTATCTCACCAGTTACGTAAGCTATCATTTCGTTCTCAATCCTCCCCCTTCTTAACTTCTTCGTGTTCTTTGATTGTCTCACCTCGTTCGAAATCAGCAGCCCTCTGGTACTCTTCTCAGATAGGTGATAGGCAGCGAACAGACGAGTGAACAGAACGAAGAAGGCGGAGAGAAGACGGGCGAAGATGAAGGGGCGGCCTGATAATGGGTTACGTCCTTACATATCTCATAGTCTCTACGACAAACTGAACGCCTAGTAAATGCGTAGAATTGAGAGATTTCGCTGTGGCCGCATATCTATAATCAGCTTGAAAACATTTCGGTACTTGCGATTTTTTTCGGGAGTGTCTGACTAACGACGACGACATCGTCACGACATCCTGTATTAGCTTCTGTGAAACTCGATTTGTTGGCGTTTTCTGTTCATCTTTTATGCTACTCAAATTTGATTCTTCTCAACTACCCACCCTGCTTGCCCGGTCCGTGGTGGAAGACGGAGGCTGCGATGGCGAGCTGGAATTATCGACTTTCTCTCTATTTTTGGAAAGATCAAAGATCAACCAATGCTGACACTCAAGGTGGAAAGATCAAAGATCAAAGATCTATCGAGTCTGAAACCTACGTGAAAGACTCCCACGTAGCTCTGCATGAACGAGTGCAGTTCGCTGAACTCGCCTTCGACCTGGAATCGACATCGACCTTGTTTGTTCGTATTTTTTCTAAGTTTTAGTAGGTTTTTTTTCAGTAAAGGTTGAGGAAAGTGGCTAGTGAGAGTAATCTGACCCCACATGTCACTCAACTCAGGAATTTCAACGCTAGAGCGCTGACGAACTTTGTTTACAACAATGCAACATCTTTCGTTACCCTCGCTCTAGTTCATAATTGTTCGTTACGCATCGATTTTTTGAAAAAAATAGGGGGAAATGAAAACTGACAGTCCACGCAAGCAGGAACGAGGGGCAAACGGTCAGAATGAGTCCAAGGAGTGCGTGAGCGAAGATCTGGAATTTTACATAAACTTAAAAGTTTATGTAGACTATTCTCGTGGTTCTGAAGTCTAATGTTTCCTTGTAGACAGTCTTAGCTCATGTAGTCGCAGTTATGAATTATGTGAAACGGTGAATATCTGGTCAAATTGCTTGTTCCGATTAAATTACCTGTCCCTTGTAGACCAAGTTATAGACCACGCCAGGGACTAAATATTGAATTTTTGGATTCAGAAACGATTCCCACCTGCCCTTTGTAGACGCAGTTGCAAGTCAGCCCGGGGATAGGGAGCGATGAGACGAGGAGAGGCACGGCGACGGCCGCGTGGAGGAGGAGACACATTCTGGAATTTAATAGGGATTGGTCAAACCTCACGGAGCTGAACAAGAAATCTGGCTATGTGGGGATGTAGCTGGTGAGGGATGCTAGATTTCTCCTTGAAAGCCCAAACGATTGCATGGGTAACAACAGTAGGAAGACGTGGCCAAAGCGGACCAAGTAATATTGAGATTCACACAAATCGAACATGTGTTTCATAAAGGCGATGAATGTAGGATGAAGATTCGGAAGATGTGCCGAAAATAAGCAAACATCGTAAGCGAAACCGGCCGCTCTTTCTAAGCTCCCACTGTCAATTTTGAGAACAACAATTCGCGTAACCAGAAGTCAGAAGAATGAGAGACTCCATCTAAACAAGAGGGCAGAGACGACGAGAGGCAGAGAGACAAGGCGAATGAAGAGATCCCAGACAACCAGAGGGTTCCCTCTTCCCAAACAGATGCTCGGTAGTAAGAAGGGGGGGGGGAGTGAGCGAGGAAAGGGTGGGTGTCCCTAACCCGGGGATGTCTCTCAATTAGCGAATCTCTCTTGGAGAGCAGTAAAAGCGAGAGAGCAGGGCAAAGTGAGAGAGTCAGACCTCTAGCAGAGTAGACGGAGCGAGAGATATGCGAAACAGGGAGGGCATTGTCCCCGAACAAGAGTGTGCCCGCGATTCCCAATTAGAGTTCTATTTTGGAGCGTAGAGCAAGCGAGAGACAAGGCAAGCTGAAGATAGTATTGTCCTCTAACACTGCCCCGATTCGTTCCGGTTGTATGGGTCCATAATTATGTGTGCGAGGAGTTGCAAACACGGTCACGAGTTGTGGTGCGCGAATGAGATTTGGGCAGGGGGTCAGGGAGGCGAAACAGGAGTAAACATTGGATTTGAGGGATCAATTTATATAAGTTATTAAGAAACATTATAGTTATTAAGTTATTAAGATAAATATTATAAGTTATCTGTTTTATATAAGAAACCATGAAGGACTTCGATATGATACGTAACGGAGGCTCTAGCAGCAGAACCACTGACGAGTTGTGAGTTGAGCGCGAATGAGATTTGGGCAGAAGGATCAGGGGGCAAAACAGAAGTAAACAGTAGGCAAATTGAAATCTAGGTGAGGAATCGATGAATAATTCAGTGAGATTCTCACTTAGAAACAGTGGACCGTCAACAACTCTACTTTGTGGGAAAAAAAAAGCCAAGAAACTGTTCTCCCAGCTGCAGAACCAGCGAAACGGAAACCACCCTGCCTCCGCCAGAATCAATGGTGGGAAGTGGCGGAAACCAGGCCCTCCTCGCAATCCCCTCGAGGGCCTTAGGGAGTAAGCGATGTTGTTGTGAATGACCAGCCTCTGATTGTCTGGACTCTCTCAATTTGCAGTGCTCTCTCGCCCTGTCTGACCGGGGACTCTCCACTGCGCACGCGATCTCTCGCCCGGGGGGGGGGGGGTAGAAGAGTTGAAAGAAGCTTTGCTCTCGACGGGGAAAAGTAGCAAGAAGATGGAGGGAATCTAGATAAGCGAGAAGCTCTCGGATGTTGCTCGATGCATGAGGTTTGTCTGGCGAATTTCGCTTCCCAGAAACAAAGCATTTACTATCATTCTAGCTTATGTATGGGGTTCGCAGCAATGGAAATTATTTATCAACTAGATTTGTGAACATTTTGTCAAAATGAGAGGATCCGGGTTTTCTTCCATATCAAAAGTTATGCAAAAGGGGAAGAGAAGTAGCAAGACGATGGAGAGGGAATCTAGACAAGCGAGAAACTCTCGGATGTTGATTGATGCATGAAGGTTATCTCGGTAATTTTACTTCCCAGAAACAAAGCATTTCCTTGATCAAGCAACTGAATTGGGGTTCACAAGTATAGAAAAGGTTTATCAACTCGTTTTCTGAATATTTTGTCCGATTTGAATGCATCTGGTCAAGAAGATGGAGAAGGAATCTAGATTTGCGAGAAGCGTGCTTGATGGGCCACTTGTGGAGGGAATTGAGCTCTCGATTGATGAATTGTATTCAGAATCTTCTTTCGAATCGTTCAAATCCGATGCCGTTCAGAATTATCAGTTCACAGCGTTCTACCCCGACAGACAAGAGACAACTCTTCGAGTAATAGAACGGAAAAACTTGAAAAAAAACTTAATTTTTCTCATTTTGAACCCTAACGAGTGATCGAAGGAATGGGATGTGTTTCAGGAACATCTCAAATTTGGAAATCAATTTCGCAGTTTGATTTCGTGTCAAGACCTTTGCGGAAAATTCAAAAGATGATCCCTTCATTCACCATAGTCTGGAGAAATGAATGGGGGTCGGAAAGCTATGAATAGACGTGCTATTGCCACGTCAAGACTCTGCAGCAAGCATAACTTTCGACAGTAAGCAATGTCAGCAATTGTTGAAGTCAAAAATAGGCACTCTTCGGGTTTTTCCTGTGGATCAACTACTGTTCTAGCTTTAAAATTTTTGTCATCCTTCCTATAGAAAACTCAGAGATTGTGATAAGTGGCGGGTACTTTGACTCTTACGTTTCCGTGAAATCCACTCTTATCGCGGGTACCCTATATCCCTATCATGCTCTGCTAAATCTGTAGCACTCGAAAAGAATTTTGAGGAAGCGTTCCAATTTGCTCTAGACTTCACGACTTCACGAATGACGGAATTCAACTTTCACAATTGATTGTAATAGTTGGAATCGTTCATCACACATAGGCATGGAAGAATAATTGAAGCTTTAGGACCTTTAGCACTTGTGGAGTTCCCCGGAAGAATGGATGTGTTTCATTCATTCTATAATTTGCATTACCCTATGTAGTCAGGGCTCGTGGTCGGAGTGAATGATGGATAGACACTCTTTCGGTGGACTCCACAAGTACTATTTTTTTCAAATAGTGTTAGAATAATTAGAATCGATAGCACATCGATTGTTTTAGTGTACCGTAGTGTACGGTCAAGTGCTAAGGCTGAATATCTAAAAAGGTTTATCTTTTTCTTTTCTCTCAGTATTTCAACAAGAATACAAGTTCGTATCAAATTGCAGATTCAAAAAGGAGAAATGGAGTAAAGAGAAGGATTGATCATATTACGGCACACCGAGAATTGTTTTGGATGGGGGAGGAAAAGTTACATGGTTCAATGGATGAAAGGCAAAGAAATGGAAACAACTAGAGAAATATAATACTGCACAGTGCGGATGACGAATACTGTAAGAAACGAACTTGGCATAGGTAACTGAGCTCCAATAATGCGTCAAGAGAACCAACATTTAAAGCTTTCAACGCCTCGATCAAAAATAAAATCTAAACGGGAGAGTATCCTATCTTATTACTGTAGTTGGATCAATAATCTGTGAAGTAGGGGCGGGAACGGGAGCGTATACGGTAGGTCTCATGTCAATCAATACGAGCTAATATACGGTAGACCCGCCTTCGCAAGGAAATGGTCAGTCAACATGGTTTGTGTAGCAACAATGTGTGGAGATTCTAGCTGTTGATTAGGAGGGCGGATCTTAGTCAGGGAGATACATTAAAAGATTGAAGGGGCTTGATATGGCTGGGGTGGGAGAGGTCAGTTGGTGGTGGTGGTGGGCTTGCCAGAGCCGGGAGCCAAGACCGGAAGCCGGAGAGCCGGCGATTAGACGGACGGCAGGTGCGGCATGCCGGCTACGGCCAGCGCCGACATGTCTTGCAGCGCGTAGCCCGGATTGTACATCATCATGGGGTCCTGGAAATCGATAAATCAATATTTATTTAAATAAAATATGAAATAGCCACCACCCAGCACGAAAACAGCAGCAAGGACAGGATCGAATAGCGCAAAAGGACCGGAACAAAAGCCAAGGACTAGAATTGGAGTGCAAGTGCTTGTGATCTCTTCGTTCTCTTATCACCTTATCTGCTCAGAGTGGTTTTCAAGGATCTGCGAAATGATGAATCAAAGGCTCCTTAATAAGGCATTCTAAACAGTGTGATAGTAGAGAAACGATGAGATCCTCAACACTCCGCACTCCAACCCCTGCACGAAAACCACAGATAAAGCGGGGGCAAGACAAAACGGCAGTTCAACCCGTCTATCCTCCAACTCACACTGCTTTCGCTCACGACCGGTTGCAGATTGATCATATCGATCAGCTCCGTCGCCTGGATGGGAGCCGTAATATAGGTTAGCATTTCCCGGTTCTACCGTATTTCCCGGTTACAGCCATCCACTACTTCCCGGCTACCTACCTTGGTGTGCTGGCCGTAGAAGGCGGAGAACGATGGCGCTAGTGAGGCGGACGCGGACGATACGCCCGCGACCGAAGCGGACGAGGGCGACGCGTGACCGCCCAGGGGCGGAGCGCCAGAGCCGTCCGGGGATTCGGAGACCCCGGAATCGCCGGAGAGATCGGAGCCCTCGCTCTTGATTCCGGATGAGAGAGCAGAGATGTAGGAGGACGGCTGCAAAAATGATTGTTTAGTATTTTCGAAGATAGGTAGCTTCATGCACACTTTGTTCGAGTAACGAACGCATATCAGGAACACTACTCAAATGATGTGCTAAACACTAAATGCTGTAGTCTAGGTTCTAAGCAATGTACCTCTCAGATCCCCTCTTTCATCTCTTCTCAACAACTCGTTGTTCTTCCTACCCGATAACCCTTCCACTTCACCCCTCTCCCTTCGCTTCCCCATCTCTCTACGAAACTCAAACACAGTGCGAGCTGTGCGCGGTACTGCGCAAGTAAGAGAGATGGAGCAATCGATCTCTTTCTCTCCCTTCGTCTCTAGCTTGTTAGACAGAGCGGGAGACTGCTCGAAATAGAGAGCCGGGAAGAGAAGAACGCACACAAACTTAGACAGACAGCATACACACGAGAGCCACTAGATTACGGTAGTGATAATCACTACCGCCCCTTGGGTACTGTATCAATTCGAAGTGGTTGATTGATTACTGTAATGATATCCCCCTCCACACTATGTCACCCACTCCTACTGTTACAGTAAGCCAGCAAGATATTGATTTATGCGATTACCGTAATGATAAGCTCCTTTACTACGGTACCCACTCCAACTGTTGCAGAAAGCATAGCAAGCCTTGATTACGGTGATAAGCAGCCTCCTTGCTACGGTACCTGCTCCTACTGTTGCAGTAATTATTGATTACCGTAATGATAAGCTCCCCCTTCACTACGGTAGTCCTACTCGTCAAGTCATGGGAAGGCAGGCAGCCCCTCATCAATAATTCCTCAATTTTGCCTCGACGAAGTCACTGCGAGACCCGCGCTCCGACTCATAATTAGATAATAAGCTTGCGAGACGAGAATCGATGCATTTCTACTCGAGGAATGGGGAGAATCGCGCTACGAAACTACACATGAATCCCGAGAATAAAAGTGAAGCGAAACTACACCATAGATAGGACAGAAACGATAAAGCTGCTTTGAAAAAGACGGAGGTTCCTAATGATAACGGTTCGGTCAATTGAGAATGTGAGGAGTACTTACCGCTCCGTAGCCCAGATAGTTGCCTGCAGCGGCGAGCGTTGAGGGAGAGGCGCCACCTGGAATTATTGATTAGTCAGTTATCGATTAGTCCTATCTCCCGGCTGCCCGGTTAGAGCAAGCGAGAGAGCACGCAAAATCAGGAGAGTCTCCTCACCATTCTGTGCACTTGGCAGGTAACTTCCGAAAGCGTTCATCTCGTAGCCATTACGGTAGAGATTCATGAGGTCCAGGCTGGAAAAGTCAGTTGTTGATAGCTCGAGGGTACTGTAGCCGAAATTATGAGATACTGTACCCGTACTTTGAAAATTGATCAGCATATGAGTATCCTCCATTTGCGGCCGTGTTCTGCCACGCGGCCGCAGTCATCTGAGGGTAGGCCTGGAATAACATCAGTCATCGATCAATCTCGGTGGACTACAGTAATCTCCGAAGTATTCCTAAGTGGAACGGCGCCACTTTCTCTCAATAAGACATGTCTGGAGGCTCCAATGGAGGATCCACTCGTCAAACTCGCAGAGCGAAATCGGGATGACAGCTAGCATATTTATGAGCCTTGGCGACCGGCTTTTCCCGGTCCTCGGGAGCCGGTGAATAGAAAGCCGTACCTGCTGCTTCAGCGGGTCGGCGACGTTTCCGAATCCGAGGCCGAGGTTGAGATTTCCCTTCTTCTGCATCTGCTTTGTCTTGCGACGCGGTCGGTACTTGTAGTCGGGGTGCTCCTGCGAGGAATTGGTTATGGTATTATCGATTTTCCGGTTATGGTATACGATAGCGATTATCGATCGATCAGCTGTTGGTTCCCCCGAAAGTACGGATGCAAAAGCTCGTTTCCCTCGCTCTTCCACTCCGCTCTTTTTTCCGGAAGTGGTTTGTCTATGTTATCGCCTCTTTTTTTCGCGTGTGTTGAATGGAGGGGAGTAGTGGGGAATATAATAACAAGTGTTCTAGCCCTCGCCAGTAGTTGTCAGAATGAAGTGCTTTCTTCGTTCTGCATGGTTCATCGTCAGTTGGAGACACAAAAGCGGAGTCTAGAGGTTATTAGCTATTCTACAATTGGAATATGAGTATTTATACCTTTGTGACCTCTGCGCCCCCTCTAACACTCATTCGCTGATAGCACACAACTTCGACATCATAGGCGAGAGGTGGGAGAGACAGAGAAAGAGATAACAGATACGGTATCACCCCTCTCTCGTCTCTCTCCTCTGACTCGTCAATTCCATTCCTATTCAATGCGAAAATGACTAACACGGGCACCTCGAGCACACACAACTTATCGCCTATCGATTACTCTCTGGCAAAAAGATTCCTGCTGGGCTATCTCGTTTTATCTTAGGCAATGATCATTCAAATGCAGGCGGTGTCTGTAGAAAATACAATTGATGTGATGAAGATACATGGTAAAAGGAATTGATAGAACAGGGGAATAAGCGAATAGAGGAAGCATGGAATGAACGACAAACCTTCATGTGAATCTGTCTCAGCCTCTTGGCTTCATCGATGAACGGCCGTTTGTCCGTCTCTTGCAACTGTTTCCACTCTGTGCCCAACCTTAATTATTTAATTAATTATGTATTTTAGAAAGTCAGTTATCGATCGAATCCGGTAGTTACCGGTACCGTACCTCTTCGAGATCTCCGAATTGTGCATCTTCGGGTTCTCCTGGGCCATCTTCCTTCGCTGTCCACGGCTCCAGACCATGAACGCGTTCATCGGCCGTTTCACACTGCGAAAAACGGGACCATGAGTATTTGAAAAACAACAACAACAACAACAACAATAACAATAACAACGTTGTTGTTGTTGTTTTCCCTTTTTTCAAGTATGTTTCATGAACCTAACTAACGATTCTATCGTCATCATCCCTCAACTGCCCCCATGTGATAGGCTGCTGCTCTCCACTTTTCATCTCCCTCCCATCCTTCTCTTTCTCTTTTCCTCGATGTCATCGATGAACGAGCGACAGAAAAAATCCATATGCTTTCGGGTTAGAGAAAGCGAAAGAGCATGAGAAATGGAGAGAGTCCGAGACGGCGAGAAGGGAAAACGGCTTGAATAGAAGTAGTTTGGGAGGAGGGGAGAGGGGGAAGGAGGAGAGGGAAGAAGCTAGAGCTACCGTAGTCCGTTTCCGGATAGCCCCTTCTCTCTGTTCTCCCTGGATCTGTGCGAAACTTGGGGTGGTTCAATCGCCCAAGTTCGCTAATTAGTCAGTCTGCGATCCCACAGAAGTCGGGATTACGGTAATCCCCAAGGTGTGGTTCTACACGGCTGGTTGTGCGGTTGTATGCACTTCTTGACCTTCACAGGGCGTGCGCGAAGGAGGGAGGGGAGGATCTTCCCCTCTTGAAAACCCCTCAAACTCTCGATTTGACACACTATCGATCTCCTTTCCTCCTCCCCTTCGCTGGTAAGACACAAGACACCCGCGACTACTCTTGCTCGGCGAGCGAGAGAGAGCGATGGAAAGGACAAACACCGAGTGATCGATCGATTCCACTATTCCCGCAAACTTTCGCGGAAGTGGCCCCGTAGGGGTACCTACCACACGGTACAATACATCTGAGATCGTGATCTCAGCTATAGATCCCGCTGCTCTCCGGGGGTCCCGCGGCCGACTAAAGACCCACCAAAGGTGGTGGGGGAACATGGATAATTGGGCAGACCAGAAGCCCCCGACAACACAATAGGTTCGAGCCTGAGACTGACTTCACTCCTCGCCTCCCTTAGCGGCCGTTTACCTCCTTTAGATGAAGCCGAGGCTCACCAGGTGGGAGATACAAGCTCGATATTACTCAACTCCTATAGGCGCTCGGATACGGTATCGGCCTAATTAATGAGGCTTGACTAATTAGTGGCCGGTGGCTAACTGTCGCGAGACCTTGCTAGCTCGGATTTCAGCCCAATCCGTTTGGAGGAATGAGGCCTAGCGATTAAAAGTTGCGAGTCAGCCCCTTCTCCTCTCCTATCCATTGTACTTTCGACGGGGTCAATCTCTTAATGAGGGACCAGCGAGGCGATCGAAACAAATGCAGAAAGAATGGGAAAGAACTGGAAGGGGTTTTCCCGGAATCGATCCCTCCTGTCCAAAAGATCACGTAGTCAACTTTTTTCACGCCGCTGAAAGTAGCCTATTCATCCTTTACTCTCCTCGTTTCCCGCACTATCTCGCTTAGAAAAATTTCTGGTCATTCTCACACACAGACAGACCTCAGCTGCGCTGCGTTTCACGCAATGAAATTTTCGCCCGACCCGCATCCAGCCAAATTACAGCATGCACGTAACAATCCCGATTCAAATTCCCGCCCCCTGGCTGTGCGCCAACTCCTGCTGTAATGCAAAAAAGTGCTAGAATGCTCACCGATCGTCGCCCTTGCCCTTGCCCTTGCCGCCCCCGCAGCCGTCCATGCCCGAATCCGGCGAGTCCGGCCCGCCGCCCATGTCGTCCCCGCAGATCGGCGACTGGCCCGACATGTGCTGGTGCTGCTGATGCTGCTGCTGCAATGTTTGAATTCCCGACCTTTGCTGCAAGCCAATATCCACTGTAGTGCAAAAAAGTCTCATTTTGAGCAGAAAAGGCGAGAGAACGTGTGAGACGAGGAGAGTACCTGCTGCTGAGCGACGTGCTGCTGGTAGGCGGCCATGTGGCCGGCCGCGTTGACGTTCCCGGCGCCCATCAGGTGAGAGCCGGCGAGGGTGTTGAAGGCGGAGTACCTGTAGAAAAGTGGACTAAACTGATGGTTTAAAACCCCAAGTCTTAAGAGAGAAGCTAAATAAACTGACTGTCTATGAGAAGGGAATGTACAGAGCATGATCAGTGGTAGCACTACTGATGCAAGAGTGCATAGACAAGCTGGCTCCAGCCTTTCCCCGTGGCGCATTCTCATATACCTCTTTCGGCTGGCTGCCAGAGGCACTGCGGCAATTTGTCAAAGGCTGCGCGCTTATTCACAAATATCTAATGCTTTGAATGATATAGGTGCTGGGCCAGGGAACGCTTTGCTTAGAATCCATTTCTCAGTGTTCGCAAGTGCGCCTCGGGAAGTGGCTGATTGGGAAGTGCCTAGGGGGCTGGTCTCTTCTCGCTTCCGGTGTCGGCACTTCCCCTTTGATCTCCCCCGCTTTACTCGTGTTGCTAGGCAAGATACGTGCCTGTTTCGCCTCGACTACATCCAGGATTCTCAAACACTGGATAATGTCGGTGTTTTAGCTATGAGATGCTTAGATCAAGCAAGAGAGAAGACGAGGAGGGATCGAGGGAGAAGTGAAGAGTTTGCTTGCTCTTACGCTTTTCTACCGTAATCCGCGCTGTCTTAGATCCTAGCGAGAGGAGCAACGCGCTTTGCACAGAGTGTGAAGCTTGACGATTTGAAAGACTGACGAGGAATCCTAGCAAACAGATGATGACAGTAATTGAGATAAGAATCGATAAAACGGATACGGTAACAACAAAATCGATACTCACACATTGTACGCGTCCGGCTTGATCTCGGCCGGGTCCATCATCGTCATCATACTCGCTGGGTCCTGCAGTTGGTTATTGATTGCTTGCTCGTCGGGGTACGGTAGGTGGAACTTCTTCATTTCTAGTCAAATTACGACAGCCTAGAATCGTTGAGGAATGAGCACTCGTCAACATGAAACATAAGCAAAGGTAGTAAGGAATCCGCTGCATTACCCTTCATCGTAGCGCTCGGGGGATTCAGCAGGGGTAGGAGCTACGACTGTTCGGCGGGAAGGAAGACCCAACAATGCTATCGACGGCCAATGAATAAGGGGAAGAAGATAGGGGAGGAAGGGAGGAGGAGGGAAGAGGGAGTTGTGAATAGAATCGCACGTGAAAAGAGCCGTTGTCGGAAAAGAAAAGAATAGAATAGGGCATCATATAGGAAGCATTTCTTTTGTGCACCATAGACGGAGGGAGAGGGGGGGGGGGGTGCGGCAAAGAGAATAGGATACTCTACTCAATCCATTCAAAAGGCACGAACTCTTCAGTTCTATTCACTACTATCATCAGACACAAGGAGGAGGGCTACGAGGCTATTCAAAAGAAGAGGAAGGGGGAGGAGGCGGGGTCCGGCCCCGCTCTCCCTACCCCGAAAGGGGCGGAGCCGACCAATCGACGAGCAACCAACCGGCTCCGCCCACTTCGATAGGGGCGAAGGATGCTCTCGTATCGAGAACGTGCACTATTAACGACCCTGGGTCGGTCGCAGCGCCAGTTATCGATCGAGCGGAGGAGGAGGATACGGTAGGCGCGAGATCTCTGGCTGCGAGAGAGAGGGACTACCGTAACATCTCGAGGGGGTCTTTCGACGAAAATAATTTGTCGCTTATGGCGCCCGGGGCGTTGAGATTTCGCACAGCGGGTGGGAAGGGAAGCATATTAGAGGAGAGAGAGATTGGGAAAGGTGTGAGAGGCAAGAGTGAGAGAGATTGCTACTAGAGTAGTAGGCTACAATAGAATACTGAGTAATCTGTAGCTCTCAAGATCCATCGGTATTGTCTTGTTCGCAAGGTGCATTGCATCAAGTTTTCAATGACAAGAAACCCTCGGTGAAATCGATCGTAGAGCAGAGGAGAGAGATAGAGGAGAAGGAGAAGAAGAGGGAGGGAACGTGATATGAAGAAATGTTCGTTTCGCAGTTGTTTGAGGATTCGCTCAGTGGTGGTAAAACAGGCAAATAGAGCATAATATGAGATGTATCGCGGGGATCTAGGGGATTGTAGATTAGGGAGGGAGATCAGAGATCGATTTTATGAGTCAATGGAGTGTGCGGTATGAAGTCACTACTCGTGCTTTGAACTCTGGTAGTAGGGTGAATCCGAGAATAGCCAGTCCAGTCATCACTCATGGACTTTGACCAAGCAAGGCTTCAAGTAAGCTTTCTGCCACTTGTCAGATTCAAACTCGAGGCACCCGGTTCCCATTACTTTTGACATGTTCCCTCTTGTGTCTCACATTGGCGGGAATTCCACAAGGGAAGACCGAGAGAGGATGCTTATGAATAGAGGCACAGGAAGGGAGAGAGGACCCCGTTTGAATGGATGAGAAGAGAGACTGTGTCGGAAGGGAGAGAGGAGTGAGATGGGACATCGGGAGTTGAAAGGTTAGACCGTGTCATGATCACTGGCCACAACTTCAAAGAGGCCCGCTAGGTAGCCGAGTAGTAAGGAAGGAGGTGGATTCAAATCAGGGGAAGGTATTCAAACCCGAATTGCTGACGTACTGATAGTCACTGGGTACTGTACTGATATGATAAGCCCCCTCCTTATTGACACCACCGTAAACCGAGCCTATTTGACATCAAGAGGTACCCATCAAAGCGGCTGCTCTACATGCGCAAACACTGTACCTTCCTTCTCCCCGAAATATTATGACTTTAGGGTTGAGGAATCTAAGAATGGAAAGGGAGGGGGCGCTTTCCTCGATCGAATCCGCTTGCTTGTCCTACGATAGGGAGGGTCAGTAGTGCAAATAGGGACGAGGCGACGATTCGGAAAGGGCGGACTCCACCACGCACCAGCTTTCTGCGACCGGAGAGCCATCCCTCGAGGAGCGCCCGATGATTCATTACTGGATTGCCGAAGATGGCGCTGGTCATGCCGGGCGGATGGGTCGGATATGCAGGACGATTGAGGCCCTGGCCTCTCATAGAGAAATCGAAAGGCTGTTGCATCTCGTCGACTACTATGGATGAAGACTGATAAGACTGAGAGGTTCGATAGACTCCTCACAGACTGAGAAGAAAGATACAGAGACTCTCTCTGTTTCTCTCAGGCTATTCTTGCTACATCACACACAATAGGTGTAAAGGGCATTGAGGGATGAGTTATAAGGGAGGAGGCGGAGGAGGAGGGTATCTCGAGAATCATGTGATAGCAGTCTAGACGTCTACTAGTCTGGATAGTCTAGAGAGTTTCGAGACAGGAATGAGGGAAGACGAAGACCGGCAAAAAGCGCATGCAAACCATATCAAGCGTAAGAACCGGGACACCGGGCCGGGGAAAAGAAAACCTGGGATAAGAAGAGACAGATCGGAGCCCCTGTCCTTACTATCGGGTACTCGTGCGGAAAGGACAGATGATCTTAGTGGCCACTAGTAGCTTCTTCCTCCTCCTGCTGTAACTTGCACTATCCAGCTGGGTTGATTCGCGCGCGGTAATGAGAGGAGCACGCTCGAAATATCACAGCATAAGGTTCAAAGAATTACTCGTAGACTAAATGAGCATCAAAGGAGTATCGAGAGTAGCAGTTGGCACCACTCTAGGGGTGAGAAAGGGAGTAGAGTACTCGGGGCAATGCAAGACTGTACAAATACATCTCCTCGCCCCTCGGGGGCACCCGCGTGTTAATACAGTTGCCCCCTCTCGGTGTTGGGTAGAAGTGCAAAGACAAGGGCGAGTGAATGAGGGAGGGGAGTCCCCAATCACGCACTTCGATTAGTCAATTGGTGAGGAAACACGCGCGAGGTTTTGGGTTACTGGTCAAGAATCATCAGCCGAATGAGCAATGAATTGAACTGCTCGGATTGAGCCGAGGGCTAGATAAACGACTGTCGGTTCAGACAAAGAAAATATGGATGGCTCCAAAGGAAGTGAGGGCTCGAGTGGTCATTCCAAAATACCAAGGTATGTGTAAGTTACGACAGAGCGCCCACCGCTCAAAATCCAGATCAGTAACCATCGCGTTCTCATCGGCAAAAAGGTACGCGGGGCAATGAAGAGGAGAGACAAGCCCGGAGCAGGATTCGTACATGCAATAATCACCCCGGCCGCCGAGTAATGATGTCATTACGGTTGCCTAATTGCTGTCAGGCCCACCTCAGAGTTGCCAGTGAAGCGCATTTCGTAACTCGCGCAAGTGGATTTCTGATTCGGTGGTGTGAATGGCCTCTCTCTTTCACTACTTCCTATCTCCACCCTCGCTTGTCCGCCTAATGAATAGGACAAAGAGCGACTACAAAACTGAGGGAGCTAGAAGCTAAAAGCGCGCGTGCTTGAGAGTCCAGGAAGAGGGGCGAATTGTAGTTTAAGGGTATCCATCCAGACTAAGAAGTACAATGGAAACATGCTTGTGATAATGGGCACAAGAGGGCCGAGAATAACAGGCTTTAGAACTTAGCGGATTGCTTGGTCTCTTAGCGACTTGAAAAGGGGAAAGGGCCAGAAATAATCATGAAATGGGCAACGAATCCCGACATACGCGAGCTATACTGCAGGCAATCTAATTAACTAGATTATGAGGAGAGGCGTGAAGGGGAGAGGGAGCGGATCCCTTTGCGTAATATGTGAGCAATAACCGTACTAGTTATGACATTAATGTGATGAGCAAGCAACAACCCCTCCCGGATGTGTTGCTTGTGCACTACAGAGAAGAGATGTACATCAAATCACGGAATCTCTTTCCCAGTCCGTGCCAATATCCATGCTGTCTTGGAATGATCATGGAACTTGAGCCTTTCGGCTATGACTCAATCAGAAGATGCCAAATCGCGGAATAACATAATAAGCAGCTCAAAAATCAGGAGAATAGGATGAAAGTTGATCGAAGCCTGAGCATTCAAGGGCCCAAACTGAGGGGCGATAGGTAGAGAGTGGAGGGAGAAGAGAGAGGGCGCAGAGGGGGAAGGCGAAAAGGGGGAGGGGGAGCCGCTCAGTGAATAGAGAAGACTTTGCGCCGCCACAGCATCAAAAAGGGAAGTTGATGGGGTTGGAAAGAGGGAGGAGAAGCGATCAGAGTTACACACTTACGATTCCCTCCATTGCGTCATAGGTCAGTCAGAACTATGTTTCACAAGGAACAAAACTGAGAGCACAAGGGCAACATTTACTGAAGATGTAGAGAAGATAATGAGTTAAAACGTGTGGTCAGTGGGCTATCAAACCCACGAGTCAAGAAGGGGTAGCATACCTCGTCTCTTTCCCCTTCCCCTCACTAAATCCTGAGTTCCGGCCCTCGGGGTCTTGTTCGAACCCACTGATGTGGACCGGGGCATGCACAAATCGGGCGCGGGCTCAACCTCCGAGCTCCAACCTCCCTAGGAATAATGATACAGATCACTTGGTTCTATAGTAGTTTAATTTCCCAAGTTTTCGAAGGTTTAATTGCCCAAGTTGCTAAATCAGACTAACGAATGCCTCGAATCATTGCGAATCCCCGGTTCAGATTAGGGTCATCCACTAACTTTCACGGGGGCTAAGCTCCAGATCTCTCGCTGAAGGTTATGCCCGATCATGATGACAGCCTACGCTCGAGGCCACTATCTCCTCTACCCTCATCTCCTCCCTCCCCTGCCTCTCGCCTCCTTCCTCCCATGCCTCCCCTTCCTTCTCAGTCAGTTTAGGCATCCATTCACCCTATCAAGGTCAATTGGGCGCTGTTTTGAGTAAGGCGAGAGGAGGAGGAAAGTAAGGGGTGAAGACCAGTCAGCCGGGCTGGAATGCGGGAAACCTAGACTTTGGGAAACCTAGAGCTGGTAGAACCTTAGAGAAACCCACTGTTAACTGCTTGTCCCTTCCGTTAGGCCAAGTACTGCTTTTGACAGCCTCTTGAGCCCGGAAGCCCTCAGCTGGTACCAGTCATATCCAGTGCGGGAGGGCGGGATCAAGAGGGTAATAATCTCTCGCACCTTCTTCCTACCTCTCTAATTCTACTACTGTATAAGGTCAAGTGGCTGGTAATGATCGCAAGTGCTCGAGGTAGGGAAGGAGGAATCTCAAGAGCAATGAGATCCCGCGTGGCGGTGGAATCGAAGATCTATTGCGCGGGTGAAATCTAGCAAATTCTTAGGGGCTAGGATACAGAGTGACGAGAATCCTCGGTAAACCTTACCCTTCAGTGGCTCCATCGTAGCCTTTGAGGGTCGATGAATGATCCTGTCAGTCAGCGCTAGAGATCGTGTGAATCGAAGAGGAGCAGTCATCACAACGCCAGCCTCCAGAAGCGAAAACTGACGAAGGGGCTTTAGAGGCGGAGCCTTCCTTGTCCTGGTGATCATTACTTGGGCATTGTTTCTTTTCAATCAACCGACCCATTCTTGGCTGGGGACCCTCTCCTCTTCCCTTTTCATTCTATTCATTTCCATTCATTCACTCCCCGCTCTCTCCCTTCTTCTTCTTTTGTATGCCCACGACGTCTATAGAGTGGAGAAGGGAGGGAGAGGAGGCGAGTCAGTCCCTTCTCCTGTCTCATTCACTCCCGGTCGATCAGTGCAGGATTGCCATCATTCTTTCCTCTGGATCAACTACTTTCCTTCCTCTTTCCTCCTCTGGGTCAAGCCTCTTTCCCTCCTTGTTGCAACCACTCCGATGACTGATTACTCCTTGTCCTCGCTCTTTCTCTTCCCTAGGATGACTCGACTGTCAGCAAGCGTCCACTCTCCATCTCTAAATAATCGCCTCCCCCGATCAATTACACCCGTATTATTATGATTTACCGGGCAAGGTCGTGTGGCGAGTGTGTTTAGGGACAGTCGACGAATGGGATTAGTTGCCTTCCTCCTCGGGGATACGGTAGTCACACGACGACGAAGTAAACTCGCTTATGACGATACTTTCACCTCGCCCGCGCAAATCGGCTTAGAATCTCGACTTTCTTCTCCCCCTTTCACGCGATTTGTCCTTTGATTTACACGGTATTAGAGAAGAAAGGAGGGACCGTGAGTGCATCGTTTTTGCACCGGAATTGCCCAGTCAAGCGTGGAACAGACACTTTATTCGCGCTCGATTTGAGGTAATAACCGCTGTTTCACGATCTCTTAGGTCACGACTATTTCATTTTTTGCCGAATTTCTTTCGAGGTGCGAACTTTCTCGAAAGTTTGACGATTTCTGCACAGTGAGTGGGGCGGAATTCGTAAGCGGATTACGGTATAAGACACCCGCTGATCCTATCATAAAATGGGTGGAGAGGGGAGAGATAAGTAGGTCGTATCGAGTCGAGAGAGTGAGGAGACCCAGAAGACGAGAGGGGGAGACTACCGTAATCCTCTCTTCTCGCCTCTCTCCCTTATCTTTCCCACGCGAAATGAGGATGGGAGAAGAAGAAGAGGGGAGGGAAAGAGGTCAGAGAGAAAACAAAAGAGGTATACGGTAGCTGTCTATCTCTATCAGTTTCTTCATCATTTGATACAAACTTGGGGAATTAAACCACCACGAAGCTCAATTGATCCTCACAGCTCTGTCACACCTGGTCGTAAATCGCTTATGCTTGCCCCGTCCTATCCTCATATAAATATATCAGTAGGACAGATTGCGCAATCAGGGGAAAATAGCCCAGAGCTACCGTCATTCCTCCTCCTAAATCGTTAAGGGATGGGATTCTTTTGTGCTCGAGACCCCATAACTTCTCGCGTGCAATGGCTAGAGGAGAGGCACCTGTGCGATGGGAATATCCGAGGGAATGAATGGGGATTGGAGTTTTCGGGGACTGGTCAGTTGAGTTTCAGAAGCTAGCAATTTCTCGATGCTTCGTTTAATTCAGCTTCAGTATTTGCTTTGTTTGAGTATTTTCCCAGAATTAATGACTGACTAGTCTTTTTCGTCAGTAAGATCTGCTTGAGCTCATGTAGAGGGAAGAGGCGATCTCAGCACCCCGGCAAAGCCTAGTTCAGAGTTCAGAAGATTCATAAGGAGCACTTCCCCCTAATCGCCGCTTCTGTCTATCCTCTTCTCTTCCCGCACTAAGTCCTTGTAATCACAGAGCTCGGTGTATCCATATTGAGAGAGGATCCCGTAATTACCGCAGGCCAGATGGCCGCTTTCATGTACTTGTACCGCACTGCGGCTCATCCATCTTTCGATGCCTGAATCTTTCTGGATCTCTGTTCTCTTCATTCATCCTGCTCTCTAGCAGTATGTGACTGCAGTGTGGGCTGTACTCTCTTCAATGTACACGGTCTTTCTTCAGTAAGAAAGAAGAAGATACCCAGTTTCGCCATTTTCCCTGATCCCTAGCGGTTAGAGAAGCGAGAGAGCATGACAAAACGAGAGAGTCCCCTCCTCATCAGCGTCGCCTATTCATCCTCGCTCTGGTGGTCGTCAACGACTGAATTATTGAGCGAGAAGCGAGGGTATCCGTAACGAGGAGTGGAGGGATGGGGATGAGGGATGGGGGAAGGAAGGAGTCGAGGAATGAATTTCAGTAATCTGGCTAAGTAGTCAGATGAGAGTCTATTGTGAATCTATGAGTGTAGAAAGAAGAATCAAGCTGAGAAATAAGGAGATGCGAGGGTATCCGTAACGAGGAGGAGATGGGAGGAGGAAGGGGGAGATGAGGATGAGGGAAAGAAGGAGAAGGGAGTCGAGGAATTAAGATGATGAAAATCAGTAATCACACAAAAAGGCGTGAAAGCATCCGTAACGAGGAGTGGAGGGAAGGGGATGAGGATGAGGGAAAGAAGGGGAAGGGAGTCGAGGAATAAGTAATTTTTGTAATCACACTGAGTGCTCAGAAGATGACCGAATATCAAGCAAGTTAAGAAAAGTATAGCAACAAGAAGAAATGAATTGTTCCTGCACACCTTAGAAGACAATGACATCAGAAAACTTGATGCTCACGTCATTCAGGATACGGTAGGCTACGGTACCCACCCCTCGGGGGGATCTGACCTCTCGCGAACTTTCCTCATCTCCCTACACGGATCGTCACACGTTCTCGGTGACAGCGCAAACAGATTGGCCCGATCGGATAAACACAAACTTCCTTTGTCATTCTACAGAAGGGGGAGAAGCACCCTCCTCGATTTGCACGCTATCTCGCCTTCCTTGACTAGAGAGAGACCAAAAAGAGGGGAGAAGATGGAGGAATACACACAGGCTACCAGCTGTGAGCATCAAAGGAAAGAGTGGCAGTGATATGGAGATGCTTCCGCTTGTTGACTCTTGTGGCGTAGTGTCAATTCGTTGAGAGGGTCACTTGAATGCTGGAGTCACTGTGACAATTTTCAAGCTTTCTAGCACCAGCAGTTATCAAAATATTTTCAGGTTTACTTGTGTGAAAAAATGGCCAACGTTAGGAGAAGAGACGAGAGGAGAAACTAGCTGACGATTGATCTTTACCTTCTTCTCGAGACGATTCGAGTTATACACTCATCATCAGTCAATATGAGTAATCACCTCAAATTTGGGTAATCAAAAAGAGTTATGAGGCAGATTCCGTCAACTTAAATCAAAGAAAGTCGGCCAGGAAATGCCACAGTATCCGGAAGTTCCTGGCCCTGGCGCGCCAAAGGACGCAATGCACAGCACCTCCTTCACACATCTTGCGTCATTGACAGCTATTCAGGATGAGAGTTGGCCTGTCTCTCAACTCCATGTGAGCTCTCGACATGTAGTGGGACAAGAGATCGTTTAGGATTGAGAGAGCCCAGACTTGATGCGCCATTCCTATTCAGGATCTCAGTGCCACCTGGACACCTGTGCATTTTCCTTTCATAAATCAAAAGGACTGTCTACTTCCACTTGAGGCAAGTGATAATAACTACGGTCCCGGAGCCGCGCAATACCTGCCCTGGTCATAGTACCTGCTTCTTGGGTTACGGTAACGGAACTTGTGGAGTTCCCCGAAAGAATGGTTGTGTTTCACTGATTCGCTGGGTTGGTGGTTGGGGTGGATGGTGGTTAGGCGCTCTTCCGGAGAGCTCCACAAGTGCCGGCTACTGTAGCTCTCCAATTACAACTAGATGGTTATCTCTAATTAGACTGCCCGGCGCTGACCCATAATCGCGTGTCACCATCATTGGCCATACCTGATATTAGTGTTCCCGGGGTTCCCCGGGCTCTCCAGTTAGATAACCTTGTGTGATGTCATTATGCAAGGGACATGTTGACAGGCCCGTCTATTCATGTGTTGATACAATACACCACCCGCCTATTTGTACTTCATTAGGGGGACAGTGTCACCCTAACGGATTTGTTCCGGGATGTGGAATCGGGGCAGTATTTCAACAACTGACTTTGACATTCTTTTAATAGGAAATCCTCTGTGCAAGTAGGATTCTTGACATGTGAAGAAGTTTCGAAAAAAACTGAACAGGAACCTCAATCTAACCTCAATCAGCAGCTTGCCAGAAAGAACGAAAGAACTCGTAAAATGAACGAGATGTGCCAGCTCCCTCAATCGTCCACGCAACACCTTCCCTAACTACCTTACGCATCCCTAATCCGACAACCGTAAATTAGCCCCGGCTAATCCTACCGTAGTGTTGTGCAACAAGCGTGTGCATCGGGTCAGACTCATTGCCAGTCTAATTATCGATCTGGCTAACTAGAGACAATGATAATGTGCGCAGGAGAGCGGAAAAAACACATCGGGGGATTAATCGGTAGGATGAGTTCAGGGAGCTGCAGTAATCTACAGTAGATAACGGTAGCTATCGAGAACTGAAACAGAAACAAGTAATCTCGAGCGTCCTGTCCCTTACTCCTTCTGCCATCACCCAAATGCCGCCTTTACTCATCCCTTCCTATTATTTCTTCCATCGCCCGTCTCGATTCTTTATCAATGGAGGGATGACTCATCCTGGGATCGCTAATGAATGAGAAAGGGGGAGGGTGATAGCAAAATTGAGGGGCGAAGTTCCTGGATTTAGCAGACTAACTGATCCGTCGACCCAGACATTAGCCACTCATTGGGAAAGCCAGCATTTAAATCTGAGGAGAAGTGAATGAAGGTGTGTTAGCACCTTCCACTGTCACATTCCATACATCAATGTTCCATTATCGTCTAGTCAGTTAGAGAGAGCGAGAGAGAAGGTGAAAGTGAGAGAGTCAGACAGTTACTGTCTACTCGAGACTGCCTGCGGAGCGTCCCGCAGCGCTCGCTGACCCCGATCGATCTACCTGCTGGTTACGGTAGAAAGACGGTAAGAGACGAGAGGAAAAGGGACAAGAAAGGTAACAGAATTTGAGAAGAATTGAGTTCAAACTGAAGAAATACTGTAGGGATAATGGTAGCACCATCGCAAACTGATCAACGATACGCAAATTAGGACGAAAGGAGGGGAATTCGCCCCGCTATTGCTCTCCCACTGTGCGGAATAAGTAGAGGCCGCAGCATAAATTGAATGCGGAGGTCTCGGGATCGAGAAAGCGGAGGTAGAGGGATCATCGATGGGTGAAGAACCGCCTAAATTCATCTCCAGGGGATCAATTATGTGTGCGGTTCATCACAAAAGGCTTATGACCCAATTGCCGAATGCCTGTCTGATTGACTGCCAAGGTCGACTGGCACTACTGCTGGGCTAAGACAGTAGCCATGAGTAATTTGAATGGATGGGGTTCATGAAAGAGTAAGATGGTACACACTGCCGATTCTTCTGCACTTTTGGTTTCTGGCCGGCCTTCACTCCCTGATATATTTCGAAAGTCGACCAGAAAACGAAGAAGTTCCGAGAATTCAGAGCAAGCTTCCGAGATAAATGCCCCCATTATCAGCGTTTCCTAATCCGCTGTTAAACCACTCGCACGCACTTGATAGCACTCTGACACGCTTCAAGTAGGGAAGCGAGGGGTGCCAGATGAATCCAAGGGAGAGGTCCTTCAGATTCCTCCTTGAGGCCCCATTATCACACCATATTTCGCGCCCCGGGGCCGGGATATGTCAGGACCGGAATATGCCAGCACCGGAACCAGATAGGGACCGGCGGATGATGCCACTTCCACGGCTTTGATGCGCTAATCAACACACGACTCGTTAGGGAGACTCGTTATGTCTCACTTCCGTGGCGGTGCCTCTTTAGTGGCGCAAACATACGTAGCCGGATGGATAGCCGTTGAATGGCGCGCTGATTGCGGGAAGAGGTGAGGTGCACGCAATCGATGATCAGAGACCACTACAGTAACCTACCGTAACCACAGTCGGCAAGGCTCAAAGACCAGATAGGTAGTTACCACCTAGCTGTGTCGGGACCTTCCCAGACATCGTTTAGTGCATGGAAGGGGGAACAATAGGTGTCCCGGGGCTGTCGGGAGGGCAGAAATTATAGGCCGTATCGGCATTTAGCCCCCTCCCGTGGCGGGTGTTTGATCTCTCTCATTGGCACTAATACATGAAAGATGAGACGGGGGTGCTGAGGGGTGACAAATGGCCTGTTAAGGGATGAAGATTATGGATACATTAGGCGTGTGTTGTTTTATTGTCGGGAGCCGAGTGGATAATCCCTCGGGGCTGAAACACCTTTCAAGTGAGCGATAGAGTTAAGAACACTAATGCCGCCGTCTCTCCAGTTCCCATGATCTCTAGTCGGTCAGACCGAGCGAAATAGTGTGTAGATTCGAGAGACAGCGAACGTGTAAGAGGCAAGATAAATCGATTACTATCCAATCCCATGGCCATAAAACAAATCACCGAACACAGGAGAGAAGTTGATGAGCATTTTCTACTGCAGAGCACACAAATGGGATCGTTTGGAGGGGCGAGATGGGAATGGGGCAAAGTTTGGGATCTTGATCTACCCAGGGGAGTATCCGGGGGCTACGGTAGCCGACTGGGTACTAATGAGTGAAATACTTCATTGGTCTGGGGAACTCCATAAATGCCGCCGACTGTCGCTAAAAAAAGAGTCAGCGCTCCACTCAATCTCAATCTTGTCGGTGGCAGTCCCGAAAGGACTTCATATGGTATGCAAATGGGAGAAGACTTGCAGCTGCACCTATTCATTGAAGGGATAAGCCCACTTGAGAGAGGGATGGCCATTGTTCAGTCCTTCAGTGGCTTGTCCCTTCCGACATGAGGATGAAGCAGCAGGTTGGAAATGAGGGATCTGGAAGACCAGAAATTGATCTTTGATCTTTTCATGCAGCTGCTTACCCTATTGTTAGTGGCAAAAACTAAGTGAAGTGCATTTGTACTTCCCATTCGAATTGGTCAAATGTTTCAAGCTCAAGAATGGGTACCCCCAAAGAAAACTATCACAAGGAAATCCACCGCCAATTCGAAAGGCCCATAAACTACCCACTAACTGGCTCCACAGTGTCGGCCGAAACTCTGAATAGTTCATAATAGCCTCGTTCTAATTGAGGCCTGATGATCCACACACAATAAAAGCCCGATACGGTATGTGAAAAGGGCAATTCTGCGAGGGAATGAGGGGAATGATTTATGAAACCGAAGGTAAGGGAATTAGGAAACGTTTGGGCCTGCTTTAAATGTTGACTTTGGATCTTCTCACTGAATATTCCTACAAATACTTTTCCTCACTCAAAACAATCAGTCTAGAGAAATACCTATCCTACTATTATTGAAAATTTAATATTATTGAAAGCTTCTTTGCATAATTTGAAGCTCACTGAAGCGATCCCAAATTAAGGATCAGCAATTAGATCTCTCCTCTCCCGGTCAGTCGAGACAACCGTGAACGCTAAGTCGATAATGAGCCGGATGACGCAATACCTTGTTGCTCATCTTACTAATCGAGACAGCTAGCTAGTGCAACAATGGAGTGGTGAGCACGGTTGACCGAGCGGAGCAATGAGTGTAATTTGGACAGAATTCGCTCAGGGGACGAACTCTTCGAATGTTGAGCTGCAAAACTGCTTTTTCTAGCTATTGTAGGTAGTATTTTCGTAACTAACCAGGTGTGACGAAGATTCGAATCGCGTTCGACGGCAACAATTGGATGCAAGAACACTAGTGTTACCCAAACGATAACGATAACGAAAATATCGCATCAATTCGAATGGTCTTTTCGAAACATTGGTTTGACTTAGAACACCAACCCGCAAGCAAAACTCTGATTTATCGCCGTAATCCCTACAGTTCGCTGATTCGATTCGACACTCGTCTCTCTTCTTCTTCCTCCCCTCAAGCGACGACCGTCGGTTCCTTCTCGGCCGCTTTCTCAATTCAATGCAAGAACAACAACTCTCAAGCAAAACTCTGATTTATCGCCGTAATCCCTACAGTTCGCTGATTCGATTC
>LS494248.1:59902-75582 GCA_900490845.1 Pristionchus japonicus | reverse complement strand
CCTGCCGCCTTCCCTCCTTCTCCGCCCGCCATGGGGTCCCCTCAGACCCAGAACTACGCCTTAGCAGCTCCCAAATTCCAACCTGCCGCCTTCCCTCCTTCTCCACCCGCCATGGGGTCCCCTCAGACCCAGAACTACGCCTTAGCAGCTCCCAAATTCCAACCTGCCGCCTTCCCTCCTTCTCCGCCCGCCATGGGGTCGCTGAATGGCTCGCCCGGCTTGGGCTATACACTGTACCCTACACTCATTCTATCTGATTCGGTACCCCACGAGCAAGGAAGTGACAGAAATTGGACAAAAAGGGGAACTCTTGAACACTAACCTGCCGCCTTCCCTCCTTCTCCGCCCGCCATGGGGTCGCTGAATGGCTCGCCCGGCTTGGGCTGCTTCAGATCCGGACCGAAGTCCGTCTTGCAGTCCTGGAATTACGGTAATCAGGGCTAATCGATATTCTAGGGTACGGTAGACTAAAAGATCAATTCGCGATAAGAGCCGGATACTTTAGCTACGGTATTCATATTGCTACATCAGGCCCGAAGTCCGTCTTGCAGTCCTGCAGGGTACGGTAGATTCGTAGATTACGGTAGATTCGGGTACGGTAGTCAGGGTTAATCGATATTCTAGGGTACGGTAGATTTAAAAGATCAGTTCGCGATAAGAGCCGGATACTGTGGCTACAGTATCCAGAATGCTACATCCGGCCCGAAGTCCGTCTTGCAGTACTGCAGGGTACGGTAGATTCGTAGATTACGGTAGATTCGAGTACGGTAGTCAGGTAATCGATATTCTCGGTACGGTAAGCTAGTGAGGAAAATCAAACGATGTTCTAAGTGACTCCTGCTCCATAAGCTATTCTTAGGGCGCATTTCATTAGGGTGCACTAATCTGAGTGAACGTCAAAAATCAGTTCACGATAAGAGTTTGTAGGTACAGTAACCTGATGGATACGGTAGACTCACATCGACCGACTCGTCATCCTTCTGCGGTCGCTCCAGTCCGGCCTCGATCGCGTCATTCCACGCCTTGTCCCGCTCGAACTTGGCGTCGGCAAGGGTCGGCCTACGGTATCGATTACGATAGAGTACTGTAGACTTTAGCCTTCCTAATAGATACTGTGGCTGAATTGCATAAACTACTGAATCTCGGTTACTTTACTTCTTTGGACCAAGTATTGAAATAGACAAAACGAGGGCAACTCATTGTCCTTTACGAGTTGGGCTGCCAATTCCCAATACCTAGAGAACATAGAAAGAAGGTATTGGCGTTAATCTCATACCTGCGTTTTTCGCCGTTGGGTGAAGTCGATTTGCCAGCATATCCGACTCTCCAATCGACCGGGTCACTGCAAACGCATTTATTGATTATGGTAACAGGGGTACTGTAGCCCTGGATACGGTACTCTATCGGTCGTGAACTGACGGTTTCTTGCCGAGCAGAACGAAACACGTTATTGTATCGGATTACGGAAACAGGGTACTGTAGCCATGGATACGGTACTCTATCGATCGCAAACTGACGGTTGTACTGTAACCCAGATACGGTACTCTATCGATCGCAAACTGACGGTTTCTTGGATACTGTACTCTATCGATCGCAAACTGACGGTTTCTTGGATACTGTACTCTATCGATCACAAACTGACGGTTTCTTGCCGTGCGGGGGCGACTTGACGTCGGGCGAGGGAGCCTTGGCAGCGGAAGAGGAGGCGGTGGGCGTAGGCGGAGAGGGCGAGCAGGGAGGGAGTGCGGCCTGAGGGGTACGGTAGAGGTACGGTCGGGTACGGTCGGGTACGGTAGGGTACGGTAGGGTACGGTTGGGGTACGGTAGGGTACGGTGGAGGTACGGTAGGGATACGGTAGGAGTACGGTAGGGACTCACCCCGGGAGGCTTGCCCTTCGAGCACAGGAGCGCCAGTGATGAGGCGACTGAAGTCATCGATTGGCATACGGTAGGGTTACGGTAATCAACTCTACTGTAATCGATAACGAACCAATCGCGGCCAGCAGCTGCAGCAGTGCCGCGAGCATTGCAGTTGAGGGGGCGGACGACCGCGAGGAATGAGGAATAGGAAGGGGAATGAGGGGAGGAATGGAGAGTGAATTCGGTGTTTACGAGTGCGAAATTGAGCAAACAAGGTAATGCAAAGTGATGGCGTATTGTTCATTACATTTGCACAATCTTTATCAGAAATATCGAAGTTCTAGTGGATAATAGGAAGTGCTAGTTTTGAATCCGCTAACTCAAGAGCTCATGCTCAGGTTAATGCTGGATAGACAATGGGAACTTCTTCGATTTTTGGCCCAGACTAGACCGCGTTGAGACGGAAGTGAGGCGGGAAATGAGTAGGGTAGGGAAGGAATACTCTGTGAGAATAGTCTGGGACAAAAATCGAAGAAGTGCCATACAATTAACCAAATACTTCAAAAGGCTACGAGGGTGCATTTTTCACTTCGAGACTACGAAGATTAAAAATCAGTCAAACAAAGCGACAACGACGAATTTCTGTTCCTCATGGGCGTATCCTGAAGCCAGGCCGGCGACGCAGAGAGACGCGTCGCGAGCGGGGTCGAAGCGGGAGTGAGAGTCGTGATGGGGGTGCTGAAAGGAGTGATTCTTTCAGCTATATTGTGAATTATACCATTATTCACTATCTTAGGAGTTCGGAGTCAGCAAGACCTGTTTCTGATGAACTTTACGTTGTTTCGGCATGAATCATTACCATTGAAGAACCATGATTCGTCCACAGATCAGCTATCGCAGAGTGCAGTCGGTCCCCCTTCCACAGCGAGATACGACGGGAGGGATGGGCGGAACTAAAGGTGGATCGATTGATCAGAGATCAATCGTGGTTTCTTCCTTTCTCCTTCTTTCCCTTTCTCTTACATTATTGCCCATAAATCCACTCCCTCAATGCCTCGTTTATGGGACTGGAAGTGCTCTCATGGTTGGCTAGTGATGATGCAACACCCAAATCGATGCAAGGGCACTTACCGTAGTTCCCCATCCAGGCAGATCTCTCGAATGAGCAACTCAGCCTCGCGCATGAGAGCTACGTCTACTACGAGGGGACTGAAAGTAGTTCTTCTCGGCACTAGCTCTGATGCGAACGTTCGGATGATAGCCTACTGGATGAGCATAATTTCAATATTCCGTCGATTACACAATAACTGTTCTTTCACCGTCAATAGGATCTACTAGGTTGAATGTTCTCCTCCGAACTAGTGCCTTCTTTCCAAATGTTTACATTAATAAATTTCAGAATGAGTCATACTTACCGCAGTCCCTTGATTATCCGCAGGTCGTTCAGTCGATTGAGAACGAGGATGAGTTCAGTTGAGAGGCCTTCGGATTGTCTGAAAGAAATGCAATACTCGTTGAAGATAAGCATTCCCGTTAACAAATCATCCACGTATCTTCTCAATAGAATGATCAATCAGACTCGATAGCTTTGTCCTTAATTTAAGGGTATGGAACTTCTTGGATATCTGGCACAGAACAACCTCTCCGATTGGCAAATGGGTGGTGGGAAATGAGAATGGTAGGAATAGAGGCACTTCTCTGTTTTTTGGCCCGAGCTATTCTCACAGAGTATTCTACCCCTATCATTCTCATTCTCCGCCTTGCGCGCGCTCAGGGCGGTCGCTTCCCGGGCCAAAAAACAGAGAAGTTCCGGAATAGAATGATATGTGAGTATTGCCTGGGCTAGATATTCAAGAAGTTCCGAGGGTTTTACCTCACAAGATGGCTCTGCTTGCATACACTGCCTCTGGCTGACCAGTCGTCCCCGTAGATGGTCGAGTTACCGTAGAGTTGCTGTGGGTCTGGAATGATCTTTGTTTCTGAGTTTTCGGCCAAGACGTAGGTCGCACATTGCACTCTGGAAGTATAATCAGAAGTACACGTAGAAGCTACAAAAGGAAGGTTTACCAATGTACACCGCTTCTTCCTCCTTCGGCGGGACTCCTCGTGAATGCGTCCTCTCCGTCCGCCTCCACTCATTCCTGTCGTCGATGTCCTCGCGGAAGGTCGCTCGCGTCTCGGATCGACGCGCGTCGTCGGAGGTGCAGTTGCGAGAGATGGGCACGTTGCGGACCTTGAGAACTCATTCGAGCATCTGTTTCAGTTGAATTCTTTCCGATTAAAAAATGTACCTAAAAACGTGGAAAAACAGTGGTTGAAGCATAGTAATGTACCAATGGACCGAAACTATCTTTAGGAATCTCCCTTTCTTGTCTCTACATATCAGCTTTACCGTTTCTGTTCTTTTTGTAAGCAAGTTTCGCTTCAATAGCTTTAAAAACGAATTGAGGTTGGAGAAATATACCTCCGGCGATCTCCTCCTCAAAACTGATCGTCTCTCCGGTGAGTACTCTTCCGTCCGACTGAACATCTCCTCTCGGATGTTGATTGTCTCGCTGCGGGGACGGCGGTAGGGCGATTGGCGACGACCTAAAGCGTGGAAATCATAATCATTTCGAAGCCTATTCTTCTATCGGGTTTTCGAATCACTTACATGAGATAGTGAGCTTTTTAGTGATAAACTGGCTTGTAAAAGAGATGCTGAACTAACTCATCACAGGTATCTCCTGCCTTCTCCTCGGTGCGGGAGACGTAACCACAACGTCGTGCTGGACTTCATTGGGATGATCGCCGTAGAAGATGTTTCTCTGGAATCAGATATCAATCTAATCAATAAATCATGAAATTCGGAAGCGTTTTATGTAGAGGTAACTCAGTAATTCCCGTCATCGTTGGTTAATACATTGGAATCTTTTTTGTGTGGAAGTGTTATCTCCTGCCAAGCTCAATGAGGATTCGAGAATCGTTCTCACTGAGAACTCTCAGTCGAGAAGAGACCGACTCATTTTGAGTGGAAATGTGAGGAATGATCATTCTCGATTCTCGCTTAACTTTCGTTTATCGAACCCTAATGAGTAATGTCCGGGACCGTCGAGTCATGATTCAATCACTCACAGAGTGACTAGTAGACAGCAGGAGTCCATCCGGCGTCCTTCTTTCTGTGGTTGTCTCAATGACAGTGTGCTTGCCTCGACGATGTCGACTGCGCGTGCCGAAGAAGGCGTCTGAGAGTTAATTGGGGATCATGGGTTGCAAATTCAAATTCGAAGACTTCGAACACTGCATATGAGCCTAGCATCCGTTTGAGTCGTTCAAAGAAAGGCAAATGAAGAGAGTTCGAAGTCTTCGAGTTCTAATTCAAATCGGCACCCCTTCTATGCTCTCGCTTGGAAAACATAGCATAGCTTCTGAACAACGATTAATGAAATGAAACTCACCAAAGGACATCTCTCTCAAATCAATAGCAGGAAGTGCTCGAGGCAAGGTGTGATTGTCAAGAGAGGCGGAAGGAATGGCCAGGCTCCATTTCGACTCAGTCTGACAGAGACGAGAGAGCATGAGAAACCAAGAGAGCAGCGATCGTTTAACAGTGCGGAAGAGCAATGTTTGAGCTGCGGGAGGCATTGAATACGAGTGAGGCAAGCATTCTTTGTGTAGTTGAGTCATGCGCAGGGACGAGTGATTGCACTATTCCGATCGACTGGCAAAGCGAGTTTATCATCCATCTTGTGGGTTTCTCATGAGGTACTTGTGGGGTTCCCCGGAAGAACTGTTGTGTTTCACTCATTCTTGGAACATAATTGCCCTGCGCGATGTTGGTGGTCGGGGTTGGATGGAGGACAGGCACTCTTCCGGTGAATTCCACTTTCATGATAATGGCTCCGGTACAGCTGAGGAAAGTGAACGGATCCAGATACTCAAAAACGGAAATATAATCTGATTTATCGGTAAAACTGACAACGCAGCGTGAGATCATGGCGACAATCATGTATTGGTAATTATGTTTTCGATTTTCGAAAATATTATTGATTTTCGAAAATGGTTTATCCGATCTATCCGACAATCAGTGAGTGGATCTCGGACCCGGCAACGATCTGAAGTGATATTCTTGAAGATCATTCAGAAATCAAGAGAGCGTCAAAGAACTAACATTAAGCACTACGTCTGAGAAATTTATACATCTATCAAGCCTCGACCTGCCTTGAAATTATGAAAAGGACTCACTTTGCAATCGCAACAAGTCCCCGTGGACAGCGCAGCCGCAGTCCATTGGCCTTTGACCTGTAATTGAATTTGCCGGGGCTGAACTCAGTTTGGAAAGATCAAAGATCAAGGACTAACCTTCCGCAAGACGTTCACTGAGCGCGTCTTGTCCACGCATCGGCCCCAGCCTGGAAGAGGGTTTCATCCTCAAAGACCTCTAACTGAATCTCAGTATGCAGCTGGATGAACTGATAGCGCAAACTGTACGAAACTTCAACAGGAACAGAGACTTTCCAGTACTCAGCAGATGGAAGGAGAAGATTGAACAAGCTGACCTGACAAGCACCGATCTTCTTTCTTGCACACTAGCTCGTTCACGATAGGAGGGAAGAAGCCTGGAATGGTGTTGTTTTTGCTTGCTGCTGTTGTTAGCGTTGTTATAGTTGTTGTTGTTGTTGTGGTTGTTGTTTTCGAAAAACAACATACCCTCAGGTAGTCTTCGCCACACCCAGCAACCGCCGCAGAGCGAGAGCATCTGGAAGGGAGGAGATCAAAGATCAAAAGATCAAAGAGCAAAGATCAAAAGATCAAAGATCAAAGACCACCCACCTTGTCATCCCCTCCATTCTCCGTCTCGCCCCTGTCGAAGCAGGCGATGGTGAATCTGGAATGTTAGTATTGCATCATCCATAGTCATACTAGGCACTAGAGTGCGGAAAGCAAGAGTTGATCTCCTCATTTGACACACTCTTTCACCGGTCAGAGTGGCGAGAGAGCGTGCAGAATGAGGAGAGTCAACTCTTGCTATCCGCACTCTACGAGGTGTAGTGCAAGATAGTAGTGGATTTGATAGCAACGCTCACCTCGACCCTAAGACTCCATCGTCATCCTTCTGATTGTTCTGGCGCTTGTCGCGGACGAGCTCGGCAAAGGCGGAGCGCTCCTGAATCAGCTATATTCTTTCCAAGCGGCTTTCTGATGGATCTGTTTGCTTTGAACAGCTTTCTGTTCATGATCAGCGATTGAATCATCTCAGAAATCCTGAAGAACATAAATAGAAACCTCAGAGAAGATGTGCTCTGCATCGTGACTGAAGGATACTTCGACGGGCTGAAATGAGGCAGTTATTTAAAGCGTTCCTCTAGATGTTAGCATCTAAACGCTTTGTCCACATTGAAAGCACCAGATGCGTTCCATGCACTGCTGCATTACAACAAACTCTGTTGGAACGAGCACCTAGAAGCGCTTTCGAACGCTCTTCAAGAAGAGAAACATACCGCCGGCCTCAACTCCTTCGGTACGAGAGGCGAGATGAGTGGCGAGACGACCTCCATCTCCACCGGGTATTTGGCCCCTGTTTGAGAAGCGAGAATGGCACGACGACGGCGCTCTGAATGATTGAAGGTGAGTTCAATTCAATTTATCATTCACGTTTTTGATATCGAATGAAATCATTTAGATTAGATTTTGGAGTGACAGAACAATTTTGACGCGAAATCAGCTTTCAAACGCAAAATTATAATAGCATTCAAAAAAATTGAATTAGTACCGAGTGGTGACGATCTTATCCGTCGGAAAGGCCAGCGACCTCCTGGAAGGAAATATAAGGAAATACTTTGAAACCAGTCGGATTGTGCCTCGCCTACGTGCGATACGACTTCACATTAGCGGACTGACACCACAATGAGGCTGCTCTGCATTAATCAGCAGAATATTACTTTTTTAAATACTACTTTTGTCTCGTTAGTTTCAAGAGAGTTTCAATTTCAAGAACGCGTGAATTTCAAAAATTGACGAATAAGAACGAACCTCCTCCTCCGCCTCCGAATCCTCCTCCTGCCTGTCCTCCTCCGCCGGGAAATCCTCCTCCTGGGAATGGCGGAAAGCCGGCTTGCGGCCCGGCTCCAGCTTGAATTCCGGCCTGCAATAAGGCCTGTAATGAACGTCTTTAGACTTCGAAGCCTTTGTCAGAACCAATCTCAAACTTATACAAGCTGTTACGTTATTGCCCAGGAACGGAGGCGGCTGTGGAGGAGAGAGGCCTTGGGGCCCCAGAGGTCCCTGGGGTCCCTGGGGTCCTTGGGGAACCTCCGGGATCATCTGCTGCGGCTGCTGCAGCTGCTCCAGCCACTGTTGCTGATGATGGTGGTGGTGATGATGATGATGAGGATCATGATAGCCATCGTCCTCGTTCGATTCCGAAGAGCCGGAGCCGTGACCGTGACCGGGATTAGGGCCGGGACCGGGTCCAGGACCAGGACCAGGACTAGGACCAGGTCCGGGCGGTGGCCGAGGACCGGGACCGGGAGGTCGCCATCGGTGGAGCAAGCGTGCAGCCTGAAGCAGTGGGCGTGTTGGTTGCGTCAACATCAGGCAATGAGTAGGTTTATGGCAACAGCTTGGCTCAATTGGCAGAGTAGCCTCAAATGAACGAATCGGTGTCAACTTAGTTATTAAATCAACAGAATAGGAAATAATACGCTTTGAACTGAGTTGGTGAAACGCAAAAATGAAATTGGAAGTCTCATTAAACAAAATTTAAATAAATTGAACTGAGAATAATATTAGAATAACAAATGAAATTGGAAGAAAAACTCACATGAATGCCTTCATGAATGCCAGTGATCGTATCAGCTATTGAGTTGAGTTGCTGCAATGTAATTTGTTAAATCGATATTTCATTCAATGTAACCGATTTTATTGCTCATCGACGCTTTGAGTAGTATTCCATAAGTTTACTGAAGATGTATTGGGTTGGATTATTTACTCATTGGATAACTAGCAAAGGGCCTACACTTATAGCCTATGCCTTTCACAGGCCAGCTCTAGATTGTAGAGATTTCGAACGGAATGAAACTCACCCTAGCAGTTTGAATGAATTGTTGGGCGTTGCTGAACTGCTGCTGAGGATTGAACTGGTTGGGGAATTGTTGTTGCTGTGGGAATTGTTGTTGGGGGAATTGCTGCTGGGTGTTGAACTGCTGTTGCTGTTGCAGCTGTTGTTGTTGTTGAAACTGGAGTTGTTGCTGCTGCTGAAGCTGCACTTGCTGTTGCTGCCAGCGAGCCTGCAGAGGATCTTCTGATTGTAATGCCTATATCACGGAACTGGAACTGGTTCTATGCAATGAATCCTCTTTTTTCGAGATGACGCGGTCAAGATGTAGAGATAGCTATTGATGCGACTATGGATCATGTAAGATGCGCCAGACGCACCTGCTGTGCTTGCTGCGCGATCTGTTGTTGCTGCTGCAGCGAGGGTTGCTGCACTCGTAATTGCTGCTGAACGGTGAACTGCCGGGAAGGCTGGGGAGTGGCTGTGCGGCCCTGAATCAGGATTCGCATGAAACGATGTTGCGATAACAATATGGACCAAGGAAGTGTCGTATAGGTATAGGTAAAAGGTAAAGGAAGAAGAAGCGATTTTATTGTCGTCTTACGACGACTACGTTAGGTGGGGCAGAAGGCTGAGATATGATTGAGCCAATCACTGACCTGTCCCTGATTCTGAGCGGGAGTCACTTGGACCTGGTTATTGTTATTGTTGTTATTATTGTTGTTGCTGCTCTGTGGGGCATGGTGCGAGTTGTGGTTCTGAAGAGAGATCAAGGATGAACCTTCCACCCGCTCTATTTCAATCGCACACTAGGTAAGTGCTGATTCAAAAGGAAATTTTAATCGTTTCAAACAGTTCAGTAGTCATGGAACGAATCCTTTTGCACTTCTTGCATGTAGCACGCAAATGAGTGGACTTCATTGTGAGTTATTCAGAAATCTACGAACGAACACTGTTCTGCTTTTGACATGTAGTTTGCAAAGAGGTCAAGATAGCAACGAACCCTGTTCTGCTTCTTCCTTCCGCGTCTTCCGTGATGGTGTTCATTCTTGGCTTGCTCGTCCTTCAGCTTGGAGATGGCTTCCTGGAAATTGATAGATGCTTCTGAGCTTTTGTCTCGTGAGTCGAGAGTCTTGCTTTCTGTCAACGATCAGCAACCGACTACTCAATTTTACCTCAAAAAAGAATGGAACTCAACAACTCCTCCCGGCAAAATCTCTAGTGATTGCATCTTGAGTTCTAGCTAAAATGGACAGAATAGAAGGAAAAAGTGTTCTTACACTAGCAGCCTGTGCTGCCTCTGCGGCCCTTGCGAATCGATGGCCCCTCTCGATGAGACCAGCGATCGCTGCGCTTGGTGGGACTGCCTGTAAACATGCCGTATTCCAGACGTAAATTGCGTATTGCTTAAATTTCTAGTACGATTATCTGCACGCTAGTTAGAAGATCGATGGTAAACTTCTGACGTAGCTAGTAAAGGAATCTAGTGTGAAGCTAGGAGGTGAAGCAAGCTAGTGAAGGAAGTGAAGTGAGGATCTCACCGCAAGTGCAGACGCAGCAGCTCCAGAGTAGTCGGTTGCAGTGGGGAAGCGAAGACGGGGACAGAGTGAGGGACTGAAATGATTGTAATTGTACCCGTTCAATTCGCTTTCCCATGACTTGCTGAGCTGATTTGAGCTCGTCAATAAGGATACTGCTGGGCCAATAGCTCATACAAAAAGTATACTATGGAAGTGAACCATACCTCAATGAAGACTTGGGTACCACGGGAATGGATGGGCGGTAGGAGGGAGGGAGCAGGCCGATCTATAACGAAATTAGTGAATATGACTCTCAAGGCAATCTAGATACACGAGGTGTGGACTTTGTTTCATTTCCTCGATCACAATTTCAGTAGCGTACCTCTTGAATTCGATAGAAAAGCATTGAAAAGCAGGCTCGGCATTCGGGAGATACGCAGGCGAGGGAGTCTGCATCCTGAAATAAGCAGAAATCGGGCTTTTCGCGCTTCTATGTTTTTTGGCCCAGACAATGCTCACAGAGTATCTTATCCCTGTGATTCTCTTTCTTCATCTTGCGCTTATTCTGAACTGATGCAGTCCAGGCCAAAACAGAGAAGTTTAAATCTTTTTATAAACGTGTGTCATCCTCGGTTACACATCCTAGTTATACGAACAAGCTTCTTCTGTTTTCACTGATTCACTGGTCCACCCTCGCAACGTATCAATGAGCGCCTAATCCGATCAAAGTCACACCGCGCAAAACCTTCGCATCATGCGGTTCTGCTAAGCAGTTTGTGAAGCAATGAGCAGCTTGAGTGTAAACATTCTTGGCGCTATTCATAGAGGTTCGCAAGATCAGGGGAACAAATCAGTTCTTGCTAGGGATGGCTTGGCAAGAAACCTTCATCTCACACACTCCCTCACCTGTCAGAGAGGCGAGAGAGTGCGTGAAATTGCCGTATTTCGAACTCTAGAACTAATTAGTCCTTGCCCCCACACTCAAAGCCTACCTATTTCGAGTACAGTAGTCTCTTCATTTCACACAATCTCTCGTCTGCCTGACCGGTGAGAGAGTGAGTGAAATGAAGAGACGGCGACGCGTCTAATTTCGGGCACTTGAGTGCAAAGGTTCTGCAAGACGGTAACATTTCGGTACACGCAGTTCTCAACTTTTAATTACCATTTCCGTCTCGCAATAAATTTTAAGCAGTAAAGTGAGCTGAACCCGGGAAACTTTATAGTAGGTTCCGGGTTTCTACGAAGCTAATCAATAATCAAATGCTTACCGTAGGCCTTTCTCGATCCGGTAGAGAAAGATCAACGAAGGAAATCATGGCTTCTTCCACATGAGATGCCTGAAAGTTCGGAAAATTGCCTCTGAACCTCTCACGTGATCGTTCACGTTTTCACGTGGTCACTCGCTTTCTCTGGTCTGTCGGAACTATTCTTGCTGGTTTGAATAGGTCACTTCATTCTTATGCTATAGTTCGTTCGAGTGGGCAATGAAAAAAAACTTAAACATTGGAAGCATGGAAAGTTCAACTCGATTTACCTGAAATCGCGAATCGTAACTGATGCAGGCGCCTCCTTCGGGTGGTCGGACACATGGGCACTGAAAATGGAATTTGAACTCTGGTCGCATTCTCTGAACGCAAGATGGTTCATTGTCATTGCTACATTAGTCTCTTACTAGCAGCTTTCGCTTTTCTTGTCTATTTGTAACCTAGCTTCGATTCATTAATTCATTAATTCATTAATTCATTCATTCATGCATTTGTCCATAGTCATTCAATCTATAGCCACTGGCGAACGGAGAGACTAGGGTGTTCCTACGAAGATCAATCGTCTAAAAGATCAAAGCTGGGAACGTTGATTGATCTTCGAAAGTCAAATGCCTCATTCCTTGCTTATGACACATTGATTCCCCAATCTCCTCGACCGAACTGGTTAACAGCAAAGAGGAAACTCATCAATTCACGGCTTGCCGAAACTTTCGAAAGGTCGTGCACTTTTTACGATGGTGATTTCATGCGTAATCTCTACTCCACGCGCTCTTTTCTCGGTCGGACTTCAGCTCGATATCTTTCAGAGATACCCACTCACAAGTCTGTTACAAATGAGCAGAATGACCTCGGAAGTTGCTGCAAATGTCTATCTAATCTGCAGCTTTGACCTTAAAACCGCGCGGCGTGAACGGGATATGTGATCCACCAGTTGAACGTCTAATTTAATGGCCGGCTTTTCCTCTAAATGTCATGCCGACCCCCGCCTTTCGTGCCCCAAGGTCAAAATTATCTTGCGACGCTAATGAGCGGAGACAATGGAGTCAAGTGGACAAAGTAACGGCAAGCGCACAACAAAAATGATCTCAATGAGCTGAAAAAGTACCTGTTCGAGGCGGTTTCCTTTGGTTATCTGGCCCAAGACTGAGTTGAAATCGCCGCTGTCGATCCTTGCAGCATGCAGCAACTGCAGCAGCTGCAGCAGTATTGCTGCGACCGCTCGCCACCGCATGCTTGACCTATGCATGAATTCAGTTTCAATGTGATGACTAGGTGTTTCGGCAAAGTTTTGCTATAATCGAGACGAAGATTGTGAACCAATGGGCGTTCGAATACGGCAAAGAAATGAGAAAGCAACGGGCCAATTCGAGTCGTTTCGCTTCGCGGAACACTGTGAAAACGAAATAACACACACGCGTTTTTGTACGTGATTGTAAAACTTCTGTGCTGGCAATAGGAAAGGTCAGTCGAATGGCTGGGCATTGCCATTCAATGGACAGTTTGAAATACGAGTATTGGCCTTTCAATTTGTCCTGCATCTCGAAGGTTATATAAGAAGAGAGATAGGGTGGAATTTAGAGAGTGATTGGAATGCGTAAGCGCACAATAGCTAAGAATGGCAGCTAGTAGGGGGAAACAGTGCTGCGAGAGGGGGAGACAAAAGTGTTCTCGTCCTCGCTTCCCCCTCTGCGCCCTTCCCCGAACAAGCGCTGTCCCATGATTGGAGGGAGAGGGGACTCTTATAATTTCAAATGCTTTTCGTCAGTTCGACTAGCAAGAGACTGTGTGAGATGAAGAGACGGCAGCCCAGTTCAGCATTTGCTGTTCTTTGGCTGGTCTGGTGTTGAGTAATCAGGCAGAGTGAGGAATAGCGGTCTTTGCAAGGGCATTTTCGTTTTTTTTTTCAGATTAGAATAGTCAAGATTATAGACCTGCCTATTGCATGTGATAACCAGAAAGTCCGATTAAGCCAAGCTCCATGACAGATTTGGAGTTTTATATTCATCTTCATCAGCCCAATCGGCTTCTTCATCACGCAATATGAATGTATGTACGGGGGTATTATGAATAGATGCGCAGGAATGCCCTTGATCCGACCGAACACCGCCGCTCCTCTTCCTCATCTTCATCTATCTGGCATCATCTGCCCTTCTCTCATCTGCCCTGCAATTCGGATTTCCACTTCACAATGAATTGAGGAAATGTCCTGAATCGTTAGTCCAGTTGTTAGGCACAACGATAGGCTGACTTTGTGGTCTCTGAAGGAAAGAAAGGAAGGTGCTGATATGTCTGAAGCCAGACTCCGCACTCCCGTAATCTCATGTTGACAGACAGAGCGAGAGAGTGTGTAGAATGAGGAGAGTGTGATCGAACAGACCATATGACTCATATCGCTTGTACACTCCATGGTTGATAAGAGCGCGCTACGCCTTTATTCGTTTCCGCTTCGAGCGTGTGGATTCGTGTTTCGATGCGTCTCTTTCACTTGATTTTATGCTATTTTTCTGATGATTTCTTGAATTTCAATCCTTTTCTAGTTAACTAAAGAGTAGTGTTGTTCGCTCGAGTGTCATTCGCCGAGCGCTCGCTCGGCGAATGAGTGGAATGAAACCACTCGCGAGTCGCCAGGGACTCGCGAATGAAAAAGAGAAATAACTCGCGAGTGCTCGGACACTCGCGAGTGGATTTGCATTTATTCGCGAATGAATGGCTCGTTTATTCGTCAACAAGCGACTTGGTTTAAAAAAGCGAAACATATTTGAATTCAGACTTTTTTTCAATTTCCCAAATGAACCTACCCATACCTTTACCCATCGGCCCATGCACTTCGAGGTTTTCCAAAACTCTCTTCACAGTACCCCTCTAGAACCACCTAGTACCCCCGAGTACCCCCGAGAACCCCCCGAAGATCCTAACACTAGGATATACACCCTATGCGAGCAATGCGGTGCGAATGGCCGAGCATACGCATTTTTGTTTCAAATATGTTTCACTTGGTTCACTCTCACTCGCTTGTTGACGAATAAACGAGCCATTAACTCGCGAATAGATGCAAATTCACTCGCGAGTGAAAGTGAAGAATGAACTCGCGAGTGAAACCCATTCGCGAGTATTTCGAATGGAAAGCACTCGCGAGTTGCGAGTTGTTCGCCATAACAACACTACTAAAGAGGTATTTTGATAGTATTGCCTAATGATGATGATGTGATTTACTGTTCGACAAGTTTTACCTATTGTGACGCAACTCCAACTCCAGATGACCCACTACATCATCGTCACCTCCAACATGCCTTCATCTAGGAGAACGGAGATCGATGGACCCGTCTCGCCCCATGTGAGGGCAGCGCTTGACTGTCAGGGTGAGGATACGGTATCGAGTTGAGGGACCCCCAGGGCTGCCCTCGACATTGATTGCCAGAGTGAGGATACTGTAGGGGTACTGTAGATGGGATTACGGTAGTGAGTTGTGGGTCCCATGACAGGGCTGCGCTGGGCTGTCAGGGTGAGTGTACCGTGAAAATACTGTTGATGCGGTACGCTGATGTTGAAATAATACGGTGCCGTCCCATGTTAGAGATGCCCTAGTTATGGATTGACAGGGAGAATATACTGTAGGAAAACTGTAATTGGAATACAGTATTGAGTTCTGGGACCCCATGTCAGAACGGCTTTGGACTGCAGTGGGGAGTGCAGTGCAGGACTACAATGGTCAAAATGTTCTCACCTTGCATCCTTTTCTCTCTCTCTGGAAGGATGGGGAAAATCAGCAGCACCATTATCTAGTTGAATGACAGGTCTCAATGTACAAGCTGGGTTTCCCCGGCTTGGGGTATCGATCTCTGGATGAACTGTGAAAAACCCAAGAGAGTCATAGATCACACTTTATCCATCAACCAACACCAAATTGGTGAAGGGGAGAAGGGTTTATAAAGGGGAGAGTGGGTATGGAAATGAGAGGGATTAGTCTTGTTGACGAGCAGAGTGGAGAGGGGAATGAGA
>LS494248.1:2674-56388 GCA_900490845.1 Pristionchus japonicus | reverse complement strand
TGGTGAAGGGGAGAAGGGTTTATAAAGGGGAGAGTGGGTATGGAAATGAGAGGGATTAGTCTTGTTGACGAGCAGAGTGGAGAGGGGAATGAGAGGGATTAGGGATTTGGTGGGGAAATGAGGGTTCTTCTTATATTCAAATGGTTCTTCTTTCTTCTTGTACCAGCAGCGATCTCTATTACACCCTATTATCTACATCAACCATCCCGGTGGTCAGCCGCCCTGGACTCAGGCCACTCCAGCTACTGTGCTGAACACTCTGGCCGATGATGGATACAGAATCATCGCAGTGTGTCCGCATGGTTAGTGGCGATTTGCGATTTATGGGATACGGTAGATAGAGAAATCTGGTTGGAAGTATAACTATGATAGTTGTGATATCTGAATCATCGTCAGGTTCGAATCACACCATGTGGACGCTGCACAGAGGCTGATCTACACGTATCTACTGATATAATCATATCAATAAAGTGTCGGCTTTGCTCATAATGTGTACAAACAAAAAAAAGAAATACGGAAAATGGATTCTGAATGCACTGGGCAACGTTTCGACGGGTTTCGATAAATGACGACAACGCTGACGACGACAAAGACAATGACGGTAACGCGGGTTTCGATAAATGGAATCTTGTTCACTGGATCATTCGTGAATGCAGTGCTGTCTGAAAGTAAGTAAAATAACAAATATTTATATAACTAATAAGCAATTAACGAAAAGTACGGTGGAAAATTACTGTACTTTTTAAATTCGCGGTTCGGTTGCATATCGACGTTTGGTTGATCAACTGAATGTATTTTCTCTTGTCACGACTGTTGCTGTCCATTTTCCTTGTTTATTGTTGCAATTGTTTATTGAATCGTGATTGAATTGTAGAAATGCATCTTTTCAAGCATAATATCGACAATGGGGTTAAGGATCAGGTCCGCCAGCGAGAAACCTAGATAGCCGGTCAAGGTATTTTCCACCCTAGTTTTAAGCTTTCTTTCGATGATCACCCGATTTGTAGCGAACTATCTTGTTCTTTAGGTAACCCCTATTTTGTTAGTACAAATCCACGCCACCATCGCAGTACACAATTTATTGGCCTCGTTCATAGTGCTTTATGAGACATGTGGACAGATGGGGGGACAGTTGCCATATGTATATTTGCACGGGGGCCGAATCCAAAGGTGGGGCCTTACGGCGGGGGCGCGGCCGGTGTCACGGCCGGGTTATTGGATGGGATGGTTATTAGGATTCCTGGGTCAGGAGTCTCTGAGGTCGTCGGGGGAGAGGGCGTGGTGGTGGTGGTCGGGGAAGGAGGCTCGGTGGTTGTGGGCGGGGGCTCGGTGGTGGCGGGCTTGGTGGTTGTCGTAGGGGAAGTAGTGGTCGTAGGCGTAGGCGTAGTCGTGGTGGTGGCTTCTGGAATGGGTTTGTTGATTAGTGAACTTGCCCAATAGTTCACTAATTAGCAAACAATTAATTCATTAATTGTTTTGTGTATCCTTACCAGTGGTCTCTGGAGTCTCGGTGATCGGTAGGGTAGGGGGCGGAGCCAGCGTTGTTGGCCCAACGGTAGTCTGCAGGCCGCCCTTCTGCTGGCCCGTTTTCGCGTTCGATTTATCGGACCTGAGAGGATACGGTAGACAATCGATACAGTATCCTGCTACAGTAGCTTATCGAATCTCATCCCAGTTGTAGTATCCTTGCCGCAACTTACTTGGATATCATAACGTATGCGCCGCCGCCGCCAGCTCCTGATAGTGATTAGTTGATTAATTAGGCATTTGGTTAATTAGCATAATTAGATTAGTTAATCAGCATAATTACCGAGAAGGACGAGTATCACAACGATGACGATGGCGATGATGCAGCAGCGACTGCAGCCACCCTGAAACAGGTCAGAGATCAAATATCACAGACCGACGCGGACAGTGGTGAGCTATAGGGAAGGGTATCGTCCTCAGCTGCAGTGTTACTATCATTTGACAATTCGGTTACTGCATCATGTCCTTGAAATGAGTTGGCCGGTCTTGTGAGGATAATACTAGTCCCGGGGTTTTACTGACAATGAGACTCATTAGTCAATATTCTCACCTTCTTCTTCTCCTTTTTCTTGTCCTTCTTCTTGTCGGGTCCCTTAATCAACTTAATCTCGCATCTTCCCTCTCTTCCTTCCTCAAATCACCTTCACATCGCTCTCCTCATCCTCGTTATCCGACTCCTTCTCCTTCGATGGCTTCTTCTTCTTCCTGCTCTTCTTGCCCTTCTGGAATATTGTTAGTTTGCGATAGCATGTTCCTACCGTATCAACCGAAATCATAATCGTACTACAGTATCTGCCGCACTGGCAGCTGCAATATTCTACCGTACTCCAAGCTACAGTACCGTACCCATACTTACAGTAATCTACAGTATACCTCCGAGTCCAGGTCGATCCCACACTACCGTGACTCTACCGTACTCCATGCCACCGTATACCTCCGAGTCCAGATCGATGCCACACTACCGTATTCCCGGTTACAGTATTCTGCCCTAGCTACAGTAACCCTTACATCATACCTACCGTACCCGTAGCTACAGTAATCTCTACCGTATACCTCCGAGTCCAGGTCGATGCCGTCGTCGTCGTGGATGGGCACGACGCGCTTGCGCTCCGACGCCGACAGCTTCTTGGGCGGCGGAGGCGGTTTGGGTGGAGGGGGAACTGCAAGTGGGATATTGTAATCACTTTGCTAGTTCGTATCCAATGGTGGGCTAGTAATCTGCTAGGTTGTCAGACTATGTAGCCCTGGTAGAGAGAAAAAATACTTGCGTAACTCCGAAATAGCATACTTGAAAAATTTGCACCCTCCGCCAGATTAAATTCCATGGTTTTGCGGGGCCCTTCTTCCTAGCGGAAGTTACCCTACCATTGCTCATATCGTTTTCGTCCCAGTACACTATAGTATCCCCTCATCTCTGCGTTTTGAACAAGTAAAGTACCGTATCGTGCGATTCAAATGCTCAGCTTTGATAATACTGTGTTTAGCGCATAATACGGAACATTAAATTCGATAATGCATTATTGATTATTTGTAAATTCTCAATCTTCGCAGGGAGTGTTACTATAGCTCATAGGAAACGACTAAGCACATTAGCTAAGGTCTGAGTGCCCTCAATCAATAGCTGAAATTCTACAGGGTGGAATAATACGCGGAACGGTTTATTATTTTGCGATACCCTGATCTGCCGTAACCAATATCCACCGTACCCTCACCGTTCTTGAGCGAGGGCGAGTACCGTGCACTCGTTTACGGTATCTAATTTCTACAGTAACCAGTATCTACCGTACCCTCACCGTTCTTGAGCGAGGGCGGGTGCGCTCCTCCGGGCGGCGGCGGGCCCATGGCCTCGTACGTGTTGTCGCCGCCCTTGGCAGAGGCGGGCGGTGCGCCTGCATTCGATTATTGATTGGAATACAGTATCAGGGTAGTACGGTAAGCTATCGATCGATTTTTGATAGGAATACGATCCCCGACATGCTAGAGTAGTCACAGTCGGAAATTGATCTGTATCGGATTTCCTCTGGACTATTCGGAATGTTGAGTACCGTGTCCCTTCTATAGTTCTACAGTAATCTACCGTACCCGGCGCGCTTCCATTGGGTCCCGGTCCGATCGGCTCGTACGTGTTGTTGCTCGCCTGCTTCGATGCTACGAAATATCGATTGTAGAGGTGTTACGGTATCAGAGTACGGTACTTGTACCTTCTGTACTTCTACAGTATACAGTGCTTTATCCCTGCGAGACCTACCAGGCTGCGCTCCTCCTCCCTCTGCGCTGCCCGTGGGGCCATCCTTGGAGTTTCCTGAGGAGTATCGATTAGAGCGTGCAAGATCGTCAGTTACGGTAGCTGTACAATCACCAACTGATTAAAGTCAAATTACGGTGAGCTACAGTAATCTGACTGGATATGAGATGTACTGATACATTTATCTGTTGTTATATGATGGTTACGGTAGCCATGGGGTTACGGTATGGTCTACAATACCTGTGATTGTGGCGGCGCCTCCTCCTGGTGGTGGCGGCGGGCCTCCCTTATCGACGAACTGGTCCAGTTGCTCGTATTGATCTCCCTGAAGGGGTACGGTAGGTTACGGTAAAGGATGCGTATCGATCGACTGTAGATGCGGTGGCAGGTTACGATAGAGGATAAATCGAGTCGAACCGAAGTAAACAATGAGAGAACGAACCATGGTTGACCACTGGGTAGGGAAGAAAGGGATGGAAATGAAAAGAGAAGAGTGAGGGAAGAGAGAAAAGTGAAATGTAAATTCATAGAGTTTGTTCATTGTTTACCCAAAATGAATCTGTTTTTGTTAGATAGATAGTTGTATAATTAGAACAAGTTAAATAGGTTAGTTAGATAAGTAGCCAGTTCCTGACATTCACAATTGTTATGTTATTTGGAATGCACATCATTTGATATCTGTTGATTTTTCAAAGGGAACTCTTCCTAGTTCCCTTCATACAGTATGCATTTGTTCCCTGAATCAGTACGTTGTCCCTCTCTTTTCGCCGGTCGTTATCTGTCCCCCGTTCGCCTTTAATTTCCATGTTTTCTTTATTGTTCACTAATCAGGATGTATCGATCTCAATTTGCATAGTGATCCTACTTGTCCCAATGTAACTTCATTATTTTCTTGCCTGTCATTTCTCCCTCTACCTCATCCACTGTAGATTCCACACTGCTCTGATTCGCCTTTTCTTGCTTCCTGTGCCCGTTACCATTTTGATATTGACTGACTATGACAAAGGGCAGGGGTACCATTGCTTGGAAGCATACCAGGGGAGGGTAGATCAAGGAAGGAGGAGGAGGGGAGTGGGGTTCTCGGTCTCTCTCTAATCCCCGACTCGAAGTGGCAACCATCAATGGTTGCTCACGAGGAGCCAGTGAGTAGTGACGGAGACGGAGAGGGGGAGGGGGCACTGCTCTGGTATTGCTCACCTAATAGGCCACCTAATAATTTACCTAATAGCCCACAAGTTAGTTTCCTCTTAGGTGAACCATTAGGTGGCCTATTAGGTAACGACGCGTTATTAGGTGGCCTATTAGGGGAGAACGGAGAGGAGCGGGGCTTCCTTATTAGGTGACCTATTAGGTGAAGCTCATACTGTAAGGAGAATCGTCTTCGCTTTCAGTTTGTAATTCGCTTGTTCATAATTCTGCAACAGCTTATTTGAATTTATTTGCCACTAAATAATTACAATACAATAAGAAGAACAAGGATGCATCTTCCTCCGGAAAAATAAAGTTATCTTCTTCATTATCCTGCGCGTATCTAGTCCAAATGGAAACTCCTGAAATGAAATCACATGAATTGGGTTTTAAGAGTCTCACCTCGCGGAGATGTGATTAATTTGCGCACTTGAGAATGAAAGGCTGTCATTCTGAAAGAAAACACCGGTATTTATACATGTGTACTTACCGTTGCTCGAAGGAAGGTTTTCGTCCATGCCGTGAATCGAGCCTTAGTAGAAAATACGGAGTCTAAAGTCGTCTCCCGCCTTGAAAGTTGCAGTTGGAACACATAAACTACAATATACTGGGTGAACGACAATCGTGAAACAATAAAATGTTCGAAAATCGAGAGCGGATTGCACAATTGCGCGAGACGAACCTTGTCCGCGCAACAGAGCTTCGCTTGCGCATTTAGTGTATTAGGTAGCCTATTAGGCATGCTTATTAGGCGACCTATTAGGAAGGTTGAGCCTCCTCTAGACCCTGCTCCTTCATAGGTGGCCTATTAGGTACGGGCTCCTAGACCCCTCTCTATTAGGTGACATTAGGTTAGCAATACCAGAGTGTAGACTGGAAGAGGAGGGAGGAGGAAGGGGAGGGTCCACTCTCATTGGGTCCCCGACTGCCCGTGACAACCGTCCTTCAAAGCCAACGGTTGTGCACGGCTAGCCAGTGATTCGAGATGGAAGACCAAGGGGGAAGGGATGGGATACCATGAGAACGGAGGAGGATGAGGGAAGGGGGCAAGGGGCAAGGGGTAGGGAGGGAAGGAGTTGTTTACCAAGAGGGAGGGGAAGGGAAGGGACGGGGGAGGGTAGATCAAGAAACCAAGTGGTCGACCAATGCCACAACTCCCGCCCATTTTGAGTTCAAAAGATTCCAAGATCAAAAGATCAAAAAATTTGCCCCCATTAGCGGGGTGCCCTTACGCCGTCATTGTTTTGAGGTTTAGAATGGCTTAGCCTCATGCCATTTTGAAAGACTTGGAGCACAGTCGCTCATGAGCTGCAGCTCAGCCAATTACAAATAAAATAAAAACGACGACGACGGTGGGGCTCTTTTATAATTCTGTGCTGATTATTCTAATTACATGAATCGCTCGCTAGTACTATTTAAAAAAATAAATCAACGACGACGATGGAGTGAGCGAGCGATTCATGTAATTAGAGTAATTAGCAAAGGTAATTAAATAAAAGAGAAAAACCACTAAAAGAATAAAAAAAGACCTACTAGAAGAGCACACACGAAATTGAACCAAAAAAACGAAATTGATCAAAAATGCTCCTCTAGTAGGCCGTCTACCCCTCCCCCTATCACGTCACCTCTACCCTCGACGAGAACGACGTCTTGAGAGGACGATAAGCGGGCTCTTCTCGCTCCTTGGCACGCGTTGCGTCGTCGATCAGGCGTCGCGTCGTCGTAGTGGACGGCGACCTCTCGAGACGACGACGCAACGCGCACGTTACGTGCAACGAGAGAAATTAGGACAGATTAACAAATTAGAAAGAGCACAAAATAAAAACAAAAAATATAAAAAGACCTACTAGATGATCAAACGCATTTTAAGGAACGATCAAACTAGGCAAACTGTGCTCATCTAGTAAGTAATCAACCCATCTAACCCATCATCCCGTCACCTCTACCCTCTGCCGACGCTGCAGCTCTCCCGGCTGCTCCCTCACAATCTGGGGGCACGCGCCGCGTGGTCGTCGCGGCCGTCGCGGCCGAGTGGAGGAGGACGAGCCGGTCTGCAAGCGCACGTAAACATCGCGCCTGCACGCTCTCATAGGGAAGGGAGAACGAGTGAGCGGGGCGAGGGAGGAGAGCGGCAGAGAAAGTTGGGAACATGGCCTACTATCAAATACAGTCGATTTCAACAAGAATGGTGCTACCAAGGGCCGGTCCAAGAGCGAGCTCGCGAGAAAAGCGGGAGAGAGGGCGAAATTTCTGGGAGTAGGGGCTTTACTTTAAAATATGCAACATGAGACCGAGATAAGGAGACGATAGAACAGGTCATGCAATTATGAAAGAGGGAGACGCGACAAGGTATCGAGTGCCAGACAGTAAAAAAGCCTTATTTTCTGATTCAACTAGAACTGGAGAATAGCAGAACCTGAGCCGTCCAGAGTGACAACCAGCAACTGCGAAAAATAATGCTTCTCTGAAATGCACACGCACCTTTTCCGGGTCAGGATTTGTACCATTTCCATTCCGGTTCTGCTAATCTTCAGTTCTGGATATTAATCGAAATGTAACTTTTCTTTATATTCCATAAATTTGTGTTGGGTGCTGAGCGCTTCAGGATTCTTTTTCTGTCGATAGTAGATTACATTCTCGCGAATATCGCTACCGAACGGTGAACCTGACAAGTAGTGTGAGTACTAAAAAGACTATCTCGTTGATCAAGAACATTTGAATATATCGATGGGAATCAACTGCAAATGCACAGCTGATTTCCCAATGGTACTGCAATGTATTCGTATATACACAGTCTTACTACATTCTTTCTTCTTTTACCTACACTACACCTTTACTACATTCTAGTTATGCAAATCGACTACCATTGTTCCCAATTTCAATCTGCCAGACAATGAGGCATTGTCCTCGATAAAAAAAACCTATTGAACTTTCTATTAATTCCCCTTCTCAGTCTCTTCTTTTCAGCGTGCGCGGAGCGGTCGGACGAGTAAGTTTTGTCCATTATGTACTTTCTCTTGCCTAACAGGAACATTTCCCTCTGATCTACGCCGTACTAGCACTCCCCGTATATACAATACTGCTCCTCAGAAAGACCTTCATCCTACTGACAACTGATCAGAAACCATCGTTGATCGACTGAAGTCTAATCGACTCAACTTGTGCAGATATTTTCTTCAATTCTGGTTCACTGATTTTGTGTAAACATCACAACCTGCTCGGCTGCCATTCTCGGAGCAATCTCTTCATTCAACTCGCTCTCACAGATCAAAGAGCGAGAGACAGAGTATGCGAATTGGAGAACATTGCCACTCTTGTGTAGTGAACTAGGAGTGGGCTACGGGTGGATCCCAATTCGACACTCCCTGTGCCTTTACCATGCTGAAGTGTCCCGAAGTGTCCCGAACGAACACCAGCGTGGTACCACCCCTATAGCTCTTGATCCTTCACCGAATAGGCCGTGAGAGGTATCGGCAACGAAACGCAGACTGAGCATGATATTATTTATGAGAGTGTGAGAGACAAGAGACCCAGACAGACACACATGTGTTCTCTGATAAGATATCCGAAAGAGAAAGAGAACCGATGCGTATATAAACCCGCTCTTATCTTTTTGTTCTAGACCCCTTCATTTCGCGATTACGATTTCTGCACAACTCCGTAGAGGAATCGATCTTATACTACCTATGCGATGTTGTCTCTACGTGAATTTTTCATCAATGAATCTACTGGTGATCCCCCGACCTCTTTCACTGATCCCTTCACCTGTCATAGGAATTTCTACATTTAATCCAATGATTGATCCGCGCCCATAAGAGAAGAGATGGTTCTTCATCCCCAGTTCTACGTCCCTCTATTTGACACTCAAATTCTCGCTTGTCGGCAGCGCAAAACAAACAATTCTCCCCGTGTTCCTGTAACCTCGCCTACTTAGTCTGCCCCGGCGCGCACTCCAACAACCCCACTAACAACTACCGGAGTGTTCGATTGACTAGTGAGGATCGACACGTCTCTCTCACTTTCGCGCACTATTTTACCCCCAGGTCGTTGAGAGGTAGAAAATTCGCATGCAGCCTAACACCTTACGTTATCTATCATACACTGACCTTGACAGTTTGTAACCACAACTCGCCTAGCGGTATGCTCTTCCACCACTTCCAAGTTTCTAAAATTTCAGATACGCAATTTTAGCATTTCTTCGAATCTCAAATCTCTTCTCTGATTTTTGGCCCGCCTATTCCTACATAGTCCCTCGTCAACAATCTCGTCCTTGGCCTCCTGAGAGAAGTTCTAAAATATTCCAGGATGCTGCTGCACATCCTCTTCTTCGCCTTCATTTTCTACTACGCCGCGCGCCTGCTCGTCTACCTCAAGGGCGTCTACCGACAGCACACCTTCCTCACTAAGGTGATCAATCGAGCACAATCAACCATCGCTAATTTTGGCAAACGAGTACGAATGATATAATGAACCTCGCAAAAATCGGCACTTGCGGATTTCCCCGGAAGAACGGATGTGTTTCACTCATTATATAAATCAGAATGCCCCTACCGGTGAACTCCTCAAGTACCCAAACATCAGCCTTATTTGTGTAGAATCAATCAAAGATGAAAACCTTCTATCAATCTACGAAAACCTTCTCACAGATTCCCGGCCCTCCCGCCAAGTTCCTGCTCGGCAACGCACTCGACTTCGGCGACACCTCATTCCGTACGATTCTGATTACAATTCGAATTCTAGATTGACGTAACCCCACATCGCATCTAAATCATGCATCATTTCTAGACCTATCAGGCTCCTCGAATCTCCCTCGAAAAGGCCACACATAACCGAGGATCATTCAGAATCCACCGCGGCTCTTCTCCGATGGGCGGACGAGTTCCGCGCCAAGGGTCACAATCTGATGCGCGTGTGGATCGGCCTGCGCCCCATGGTGCTGCCGCTGAGTGGAGAGGCACTCAAGGTAATTGGTAGAGCCTATCGATACTCACAGAGAGTTACTCAGACCCCGTAACCGAGTACCCGGAGTACATTGATGGAGCATGAAGCAAATAGAATAGTTGATAGAAAGTGACGCTTTACCTAACAAATTCTAGCCATCATCGTCCTCCACTCAGTATCTTACCGCATAGAAAACAAATGAACCCGTTCTCTCTCACCCGAAAATCAGCTCGGAAGTCGAACATCAGCTCTTTCTCAGCCGATCCTCGACTCGACGGAGGAGCTCACGAAGGGTGAAGACTACGAGTTCTTCATCCCCTGGCTCGGACTCGGACTGCTCATTAGGTATTTGCAATCTATTCATTCCGCAAACCATTAGATCCTCTGATCTTCTGCATACAAAAACGTTCTGACATTGAGCCTATCAGTTCCCCAAAGTATCCTAATCCGCGCTCAAATTCTCTCTGCATTCGACGAGAACACAGTGGCCTCCTATCTAGCACAATATCCCAACAAGCAAACACACTCATTACATCCTAATCATCAGTCGAACCTCAACTTAGTGCTGTTCAAATAATCAACCCTATTTCCTGCAGCACGAACGGGAAGTGGAAGTCGCGCCGTCGCATGCTCACGCCCACCTTCCACTTCGCCATGCTCGACGGATACGTGGAGAAGATGGACAAGCACGCCAAGGTGTGATCTTTGATCTCTGGTCTTTGAGCTCCTAGCCTTTCCTCATCTTTGATCGTTGAACACCGATCGTTCACTTCATTGAATCTACTCCTCTGCTAGTTCATATGCTGGAATCACAGCATCCGACAATCAAACAGTCAATTATCTTTCACTAATCTTTGATCGGCACTTCTTCACTTCGCCGGACCAGGGTTCCCCTCTCCTCTCCCTCCATAACATTTCCTCTAATTTCTCCTAAAGAAGAATAAGAATTTCTCCCAAAGTAAAGAAGTACCGATCCTTGATCTTCGATCTCAGATCCTGGTCGACATCCTCAGAGACAAGGTGGGCAAGGAGCTGGACATCTACCCGTTCGTCAAGCGATGCGCGCTCGATATCATCTGCGGTGAGCCACTAACATCAATCAAACCATATCCGATCTAATCAGAGTATGAGATAGTGGAATATCGCACTATCTCAACTAGATGTATCACAAGTCTGGTCGGCAATCTTGAGACAAATTATGCAACACTAGAAACATCCATCATTGAATTGACAATTCATGCCTTTCAATAACTATCTATGATATGCAAAATTCAGACACGGCCATGGGCACCGACCTCGACTCGCAGCACGACCCCAACAATCCGTGCGTATCAATGCTATATTTCGCATGCGAAATGAAAAGAAAATTTTCAATCAAAGCAGCGAATCAATAGAGTGTTCTCTCTATGCTCACTTCTTGCTAACTCTCATTCACAACTGTTAGAAAAAAAACCGAGCGAAGGTGCGGCGCTTGCAGATACGTACTGGCCGTGGGCGACTTCAACACGCTCGCGCGCGACTACTCTCTCACGTGGTACTACTGGATCAAGCCCGTCTGGTGGGTTGCGTCATCATTATGTAATCCTTATCCACGATTGTTCCTCTTGACTTGTTCTTCCATTGCATCACACTAAGATCTGTTCAATGGAAAACAAATCCTGGTTGTGAACAGTAGATTGCATCATCCTTACGCAACCTCTGCAGGTACCTCACGAAGCGGGCACAGGAGGTGAAGCTGCTCGACACGCTCACTGGATTCACCAAGAAGGTAGTGCTCAATCCTTCCTCAATGTTTCATAACCATTAGTCAATCAGTAACTCAACATGACCTCAATCGTCCCCTGACTGATATTTCATCATCACTAGGCAATCAATAATCTAATATGACTAGGTGATAGCCGACCGCATCGCAAAGACGCACTCCGGCGAGCTCAAGTTCGAGGACAAGAAGGGCAAGCGGAAGGTGAATCGACCGATTAGTCAACCAAAATCTGTACTCCGAAGTTCTCTGATTGTTTCCCGCACATGCTCGCTACAAGTTGTTGTGAATCTCTATCTGATCGAACGAACTGTGTAGAACGCACGCTTCACTCTAGCAAAACGTATCGACCTCCTACTAGAATTACGGAAGACAAATCTCCAACATAAGCATCTCAGGCCTTTCTGGACATGCTGATCGAGATGAGAGAGGCGAACGCGCTCACGGAGGAGGACATCCGCGAGGAGGTGGACACGTTCATGTTCGAGGGTGAGGACGGGGTACGGTAGACTACGGTATTCAAACGAGAGTGCGATAGATACAGTATCCGGGCCTACGGTATACCTTCAGCGTGTACTGTAGACGACGGTACAGTCTATCATGGGCCACTCAATTGCGCTTCCCTACTGGATTCGTCTGATCTTCCAATCAATACAGCCTACCGTACCCTCTCTCAGGTCACGACACGACCTCGTCGGGCATGGCCTGGGCGCTGTGGTGTCTGGCGACGAATCCGGAGGTGCAGGAGGCCGCCTATGCTGAGGTTGGGAGCGTACTATTGCGTCATCACTAGTCAACATTCAAACATCGATTTCCTCTATTAAAATTTGGAAAATCAGAATGGAAGTAGGATCTACAACCGGCCTACGCTGAGGTTGGGATCGCACTATTGCGTCATCACTAGTCCATATTCAAATATCGATTCTTCTTCTAAAATTTGAAAAAAACTCAGCCCTGAAGCCATTTATTATGCTCAGGGAAAAAAGGAAGTAGGATTTAAAGTGGGGATGGCAAGTGAAGAAAAAATCACCTCATTTCACACACTCTCTCATCCGTCAGAGGCGAGAGAGTACGCAAAATGAGGAGAGCAATCTCTTCATTTGCCTTCCTAAACTGAGACTCCCAGGTATCCTCGGTCTTCGGCGGCTCGGACCGATCGATCACTGTGGAGGACCTCAAGGGCATGCCGTACCTCGAGAAGTGCGTTTACTGTAGTTGGCTGTTACGGTACCATAGCCTGATCACGGTACGAAGCATGGTTGCGGTACTATGACCACAGTACCAATAGCGCATTCCGTTCTCTTAAACAACCGTATTCATACCGTAACCTCGTAGTGGGAGCTACCGTACCCTTGCAATATCGTAATCTCTTAGGGTAATCAAGGAGACGTTACGCCTCTACCCGGCGGTGCCGCAAGTGCAGCGAAAGGTTCTGAACGACTTCAAGATTGGTGAGGAGAAGGGGTGATCTTTGATCTCCCACATCCCATGAAACGTCCACAAAGTGCGATAGAAACTGGATCTTTTTGCTCAACTCGCAATACTAACCTCTTTCAGCTGCTCTCTCACAAGATATTGTCATAATTGAAGCCAAATCAACTTCAATTTCTTCTCGTCCATATCACGCCTGTCACGAGAGAATCGAGCTGGCAATGGGAATGGAGCGAAAATGGTGAAATGAGTTAGTACCAGTTTTGGACACCTCTAGGCATACCCTAGCAGCCCACAAAGTCCCATTGTGCTGGGATCATTCTGGGGCTCCATGCACCAGGTCATTTCCATGGAGTTCTAACTTTGATCGCGATTATCTCGCTTCTGGTGCATTTCTAGGGAAAATTTGCACAAAGATGACCCCAGCTTATTTTCCAAGCCCTATCGATCAGAACAAACCAGAAGCCATAAAAGTGCTTCTGAACGGTGCTACATTCAAGTGACCATAACTCAAAAGTGTAGGTAAAATACCTCCCAATTTTGATATATGTTATAGAATTCAACGAGCTCTTTCGAATGAGTGGCTAACGAAAAAATATGAATAATGCTCTCGTATGGATCACCCCCTTCAAAAATGTTTGATCATTTGAAGTTATTTTAACGCACTCATTTCACACCGCGCGCCTCGGATTGCGCGGTGTGTAATGAAACATAAGATGAAATCTAGAGCCGTTTAGAAGCACTTTTTATGGCTTCTGGTTTGTTCTGATCGATAGGGCTTGGAAAATAAGCTGGGGTCATCCTTGTGCAAATTTTCTCTAGAAATGCGCCAGAAGCGAGATAATCGCGATCATAGATAGAACTCCAAGGAAATGACCTGGTGCATGGAGCCCCAGAAAGATCCCAGCACAGTGGGAATTTGTGGGCTGCTAGGGGATGCCTAGAGGTGTCCAAAACTGGTGCTAACTCATTTCACCATTTTCGCTCCATTCCCAAGAATTGCAAATCTAGCTCGATTCTCTCGTGACAGGCGTGATATCTCAGCTGATAGATCGTCTTGATCTTTGATCTCCAGGCGAGTACACCGTCCCGGCCGGCACGGACATCATGATCGCGCAGCTGCTCGTCCACCACAACGCCAAGGTGAACGGGGCTACAGTAATCCAGGACGGTTACGGTAGTTACCGTACTCTGGGAAGAGTCGGTGGACTCTCTGACACTGTCGGAAACCGTAGCTTACAGGATATCACGCAGTCCCATGTGCATGCATAAGGGATGGAACTAGGATCAAATGCACCTCGAACACTATTCCCCAATTCCAGACATGGGGTCCCGACCACTGGAAGTTCGACCCGGAGCGGTTCGATGTGGACAAGGCGGCGGGCAGGCACGCCTACGACTACGTCCCCTTCTCCGCCGGACTGAGGAACTGCATTGGTGAGGGTTGTGAGGGGGAGAGGGGAGGAGGTTCAAAAAATGTTTGTGAGAAAGTACAACAAAATACCATTCCTGCATGACGTTTCTAAATACATATCTTGTTGAAAAATCAGGTATTGAGAGAGTCCCGCTGAAATGAGAGTCAAATGAGAAATGAGAGCTGAAATCAGCTGAAATGAGTGAAATGAGAGTCAATGAGAGTCCCGCTGAAGAGCTGACTTCAGCAGTAAGATCAATCAATGGCCCCGTTACATCGAATCTAATCAATCACCACCAATCAGTACTATCAATCAATAATCGCCCCCACTCGCAGGTCAGCGCTTCGCCCTGTACGAGGAAAAGCTGGTGATCGCGTGGATCCTGCGCCGCTTCTCCGTCCACACTGGTCAGTTTGTGTGTCAGGGATCAGAAATCAGAGGATGGTGCCTCACCTTCCCCCTATCACTCGATTGAGCTAAACACTCTGTCCACACTGGTAAGTCAAGGTATCAGAATTCAGAGGATGAGGCCTCCCCTCCACCCTATCACTCGATTGAGCTAAACACTCTGTCCACACTGGTAAGTCAAGGTATCAGAGATTAGAAGATGAGGCCTCCCCTTCCCCCTATCACTCGATTGAGCTAAACACTCTGTCCACACTGGTAAGTCAAGGTATCAGAGATTAGAAGATGAGGCCTCCCCTCCACCCTATCACTCGATTGAGCTAAACACTCTGTCCACACTGGTAAGTCAAGGTATCAGAGATTAGAAGATGAGGCCTCCCCTTCCCCCTATCACTCGATTGAGCTAAACACTCTGTCCACACTGGTAAGTCAAGGTATCAGAGATTAGAAGATGAGGCCTCCCCTTCCCCCTATCACTCGATTGAGCTAAACACTCTGTCCACACTGGTAAGTCAATGTATCAGAGATTAGAAGATGAGGCCTCCCCTCCACCCTATCACTAGATTGAGCTAAATAGTGAAGCGCATTCAACAGAACCCCTGTGCACAGGTGCTTACATTTAGTACTCCGTCCACACTGGTCAGTATACGCCTTGGATCAGAGAATGATGACTCCCTGTCTCCAAATCTCTATCCTCAGGCTGATTATTGAACACATCCGGCAAATTTCACATTTTTCTTCTGCTAAACCCCCTTGCAAAGATGTTTAGCACACCATTTTTCGCACTATACTCATTGAAATTGCCATCTAGACTAAAATGAAGCCTCTGATTCCTTTCCAGACCGCCCGATGCTATCGAACACATGCGGCGCCGAGACGGTGCTCCGTCCGATTCTAGGCGTGCCGGTCACGCTCCGCCCGCGTCCCGCCCTCACGGACGACCGCGCATAAGCGGACTCACGCGTGACGTCCCTCAGAAGCACACTACTGCCCCTCCAAGGCCTAGTGCTGCCTCGTTCCCTCCCGGATAATGTAATCGCCCCATATCTAACCTCCCCCTTATACTTGTACCCACCTAACCGAGCCTAGGTCTCGTCTAATGTACGGAATTATCAAACGCGTCGATCGATAAACTTATGTCGACTAGCGCTTCTTATTCTTACACAACATGGCCACCCTCACTGGTATAAAGGTAGAGTTACAGGCAATCAAACCAGAACAGACCCACACGAATTATTACAAATTAATACTTTTATCATTATTTGATCTACTTGGCCTGTATGAAGCTGCCAGTTAGTACAACATGTTGACATATAATCTGCTTAATTTTGGCGCTAACAACATAGTTCCCGTTTGTGGGGAAAAGAAAGGACAAAAAAAACACGGTGGAGAGAGAGCAGACAATGATAGTATGGAGCTACAGTATCACTAGCTACAGAGAACCCGATATGATATATTCACAAAGTGGGAAACGGAAAATCGATAAATCTGGAGTGGGGAAACGATACACCAAATCGAATCACAAGGTAAGGGCTTAAAGTGTGCGAAATTCGTTCCGAACCGATCACAACTAACTGGGCTAGGAGAAGGGAAAAGAGTATTCATTATTGCAAGAATCGCGCGGATATCACCAAGTCGGAGAAAGTGAAGGTTTGACTCAAGTTAGAAACGATAGAGAGGTTGTACCCAATTATGCTAAATCGTGGGCTGAAAGCCAAGTGAACGTTAATACAATGCGAAAGAAAGAAAGAAAGGTGCACACGCCAGAATCGAGGCCTAGTAAATCATTGACAGGGGTCAAATCACAGTTGAAAGCGAGCTATTAGGAGGGATCAACCTACAGACGATAGATCAAAGATCAAAGATCACGGGCGAAAGATCAAAGATCACATTCCGGTAGTGTCGGCCGAGATGTGTACCCTCTCGAGATGGCGCGAGTGGATGCCCGAGGGCGGAGCGATGATCGCCTCTCCGTCCTTGCCAACGTACAGAGCGAGACCTGCGGATTTTATGGATCAACTATTTGCGAGATGATTGCACATCTTGCATTTCTAATCAAAAGATGCATAACGAATTGCCTGCATCAAATAGCTGTAGTGACGTGGCAAGGAGTAACTGTCGTTTCTCTCTTTCACACGATCATGGCTTTAGCTAATTGATTATTGATCCCCTCTATTGGTTGTGGCCAATAGTAGCCAATAATAGATGATTCAATCGTTTTCACAGCCATGGTGCAATGGAAAACGTCGCTCACCCTCGCCGCACTCGGCCTCGTTCACCACGTCCTCCGAGAGCCGCGAGCCCGCCAGCACCGAGGCGATCACGTTCTCCGCGTCGATTCTGGAGAGGGAGTACGGTAAGTTGGATTAAGGTACATACTCAATTAATGATTGACTGGAAATCTCTGCACAGATCGAAAAGCAATCAATACCGTACCCAAACTTATATCTACCGTATCCCCATTCTACCGTACCTCGTACTCTGCACACGCGGCGCGCTGCTGCGGTCCTGCGACATCCGCCGTAGTGTCGACGAGGTCGTCTTCCTGTAATTAGTTAATTAAGTTTAGTTAATTAATTACCAATAAAATTTTAAAATTAAACTAATTACCTGCTCTCGGACGCGAGCGAGGCTGCATCCTCACACAGGGAAGAGGAGCCGCCCGAGCCCTCGCCTGCAATTAGGAAAATGTTTAATTAATTGATTTCGGAAATAGATATAACCCCCTTACATCCCAGCATTCTCGAACCCCTCATCCCTCCTTGCTTGAGACACATCACTGCACATTTCCTCTTTGTGCCTCCTCTTCAGGCATTCTTTGCATTTTTCCCATTGCGAACATCATTCTAGAAGAGGGGGGAAGGGAAGGGTCGAGAGTATGAAAGAGGTGGGAAGGGAGACGAAACGTCAAAAGAGAACGAGAAGAATGAGAAAATGACGTTCGCTACATTTTCAAGCGCGCCGAAATGAGATTTTCCTCTTCCAAACAAAGTGCATGAATGTACATTCCACGCCTACGAGTCTATAGAAGAAGAGACACCAAAAAATGAAGCACAGATATTCATATTTATAGCATATTTTCAGAGATTGGAAAGATAATTTCGAGGAAGAGAAACCTACTATGGCGATTTGCAAAATATCAGATAGCGATCAATCATGCACTTTTTTGGTGGTTCCTTTTTATCCTCGAAACACTTCCTTCACCTTGCACATCACAATTCATAAAAGCCAGTTCCCACAGAAATACCAAAGATCAAACAAAAGATCAAAGTCCACCCCCCCCCCCTCACCCTGCACGTCGCAGCCGTGGTTGCGGAAGGCGACGCCCTCGTACGCCATCGAGTCCGCGTCCTCGTCTCTGGAGAATTTAATTCATTAAAAATATTAAATTGCAAACTCGACTTTCAAAATTCGTGTAGAATAATGCAGTTGAAGATCGCATTTAAAGCAAGTTGAAACTGTTCCTGCCAGCTAGATCGACTTTCAGAACAACGCAAAATGTGTCATAATAGAACAGCACCCATTAAGCATTGCAGAATTCTGATTCGTAACATACTTTTAAAAATAAATAAAAATAAGGATACGCACTTGCTCACACCGGCCTCCATCGCCTCCTCCTCCTCTCCCATGGGCGCTCTTCGTCCTTCCGGATTGAGCGACGAGTCGTCGGGCAGCAGGGCCAGGTGCGGACTGCAATGGGCATTGTTGAGGAGCTGTTCCCTGATGCTCGATCAAATCAGCAACAAACTCCATAACACTTGAATATCACGTTAGGTTGTGTTCAAATATCTGCTTTACTTCCACTAAGGTACCAAGGTATAACAAGGAACCCAGTGAGAGTTTAAAATAAATACTATGAACCACAAATGCGGTTCGAAACGTTAAATCAGGTTCTACTCACACTTTGAAGAACGGGTCGGCGCTCTGGTGGCTCATCGTCACCTTCACCGTCACCTTCGAGTTGTCCTGCCGCGCGTTGAGACCGTAGCCTGCGAATATATCGATTACACCATGCCAATACACCGAATCAGTCAACTTCATAACCGTGCATTATTTGTGTGAGGGAATCAAAAAGCTACTCGAAGTCCTCTCGAAAGTATCCATTATCCAACAGCAAGAAATCAATATCTAGGACTACCGTATCCCTGAAAAAGAGCAAACTATCGTACCATCGAGCAGATAGCTCCTCGAGATGCCCTCCACGCCGCTCGCCGCGAACTCGCACAGGTTGATGTCGACGTAGCCCAGCTTCTGGTACGACTTCCCGCCCTTCTGCTCCTGCAACGATTGTTGGAGTTACTGTAGGTTACTGTATCCACCAGTATCGATCACTCTTCGTCCCTGTTGCGAACATCACATCTCCTTCCTCAACGCCCCTCTTATTGGCAGACTCCCGATAAGCACGCTTCAAACTACGGATGGCTTTCGAAAGACCTGTTGTTATCACAGACTCCTTCACTCCTCATCTAACCATTTCGAGCACATTGTGCGCTTACAGGTTGATTCTCGTTACAACCGCTTCGCAAACTGCCCAATAGATAAGCGGCTTAACCCTTTGGCCTCGTCGTCCCTCCTCATCGTTAATCTCATCATTCGAAGAGTGCGATGACTATTGCACAATCCCCGATGGTCCATCACGACGACAAACTTCATCTTTCACTGTTCAGCATTCCCGATTTACATAAATATTTCACAATCAAGGTCTACAATTATTTGCCGTTATTTCTCACAATCAGTCGATAAATGTCTTTTCCTAGTATCTATACCGTCCATAGTCTTGAAGTACGTCAATAATACCGAACTTCATCAATAAATAATTGAAATACCGCCCCTTTCTGATCGTTAACTACAGTAATCTGCCGTACCTTCCGGATCGATATCCTGCAGGGACACCGCTCGAGGATGCCGGTGTTCGGGTCGGAGGCGATGCGGCACGTGAAGTTGAAGCGGCGATCCCAACGGGCCGCGTGGCTTCGCACCTGCATAATCACGGATTGTTAATTAATTAATCAACAAATTTTTCCCGATTTGATCCTATCGATCATCGACTCCTTTTGCACCTTTATTTCGTCTTCATGATTATTTTTCTTGAACATGCCAACTCAAAATCGTCTATTTTATCCGCCTCGAACCATGAAGACTTTTTTTATCCACCCCAGTTTCAGTATTGCACAACATCATGTCTAGATCGCAAGGTGCCATTCATCGTCTTTTCCTATCAGCCGATCTAATTTTCGGCGGCGCAATCGCAATCAAGTTTTATTATCCCCGGCCTGCTCCCTCTCTCTCGCAACACCTCTGATTTACGCCGACCCGCAGAGCTGCGAAAGTTATTGTGCAGAGAGAGTGTGCAAAAATGAGAGAGCGTTCTGGAGTCTCGGCGGGCAGAGGGAGGCGAGAGATCAGGCGGATTTGAGAGAGCACTTGGGGAAAACTTCCCGAACAACTGTTCACATCAAGGAAGCTGTGCCGTCTCTCCTCTCGCTTGACTGACAACTGTGGCTAGGAATAGAAAAGCGAGGTATGCCCCATCTATCGACAAAGAAGCACGAGGTTGGCTCGAATTTCGCGTTTTTGACACGTGGTGCGAGCTCAAACTTTCCATGAACTTTAGCCCAATTTTGAAGAAGACAACATTCACTCTAGTGAAAATTTCGACAGGGGAGTAAATAATCTCAAATTAGTGGCGGGAATTCAAATCTCTCACCTCAACCCGCTCCGTGTGTGCCTCGAAGGCGCCGCCGTCCAGCAGCCGCACCTTGGCGAAGAGAACCGCGTTGACGAGAGGGACGTCCGAGAGGTGGCACACCTTAATTATTTAACTAAAAATTAATTAAAATAAAAATTAATTTAATTTTTCCTAGCATGTTTAGATCGTGGCGTTGACTGTTTCATTGCTCAGATTCCATCGGGCTAGAAGGTGTTGTATCGATGGATCCTGCCTCAATACACCATAACGATCACTGGCCTCTTACTCACAGGCTCGCAGACAGGATGTCACCTAGCATTATCACTCATGCATTTCAAATCGAGAATGAGGAAAGAAAAAGATGGATGGGTAACTGAGCATCTACCAGTCGAACAAAGTCGATGAAAAATAGTTCAGGATGCAAACGGATCAGAAACCATTAAAATAGATAAGATTGTTGCTCACTTGTAAGTCGACGGCAAACTTGACACGTTTGCGCTTGAGGAAGGACATCTTATACCACAGCCATTCAATGACCGAGTATACTCCTGCAAATACGAAAATATTCCAATGCAATCACACCTCAGTATCAAAATTTGCATCAAAATCAAATAAATAGGTAGAGAAAGCAGCCACCAACATGGAAGTTTCACAACGAAATTCCCCTGTCAGGCCAGCACAAGTGAACGGAACAGACCAAAACCGAAAAGCGGATTAAGCGCGCTTCGTTCTTGCCGGAAAATCGATGCAATGTCACTATTCTAGTCATGAATCCGCGCCGACCCTATTACCTATGCAGTGACACTTAGCAGAGCAGCGGGAAAGGGGATTGAGAAGGAAACGGGAGGTAATTTCTAGTGGGCTAGTGCTGCCTAAAATCGATGGGTTGAGCGGGACGGCGAAGGAAGAACAAGAACATAACGAACAAAAGACAGGAGGAGAGAAGAGGGGGGAAGAGACACACGCCGGTTGAGTGGAGAGGAGCAGTGAGCGAGGGGCGAATGTGTGTACGAGACAATGCAATCCAGAACCGACCGAGTTATCGATTGAAAGTTATCCCTGTTGATCAAATAGGGTCGGAAACTGGTCAATACGAAACATTTTGAGCGCAAGTAAGTGAGTGGGACGGGCGAGGAAAAAGCGAGTTGCAACGAGCATTCTCCCATGGGAGAACGAAACGAGCGAGGGAGAGTTGAAATAACGGAGAAGCGTGACACGAAATGGAGAAGAGAAAGTGGCGGCGAGAGACAACGCGAAATCGAGAGAGCGCGCTCAGTTTGCGATCGCCCCGAAATTTTGGAGGGCCATTAGCTACGGTGCTTTTAGGGTGTGCGCGCGTCGCTGGTCAGATTTACAATCGGGTAAATGGAAGTGAATATTTTTCAAGCAGTTTTAGCTCATTTTTTATCTTTTATTTTAAAGAATTCTCACTTTGAACAGTTTTCACTTTGAGTGAGACTTGTCTCTGGCGCTTGGCCGGTGAGTTGCCGGCACTCGACGTTGAAGTCGATGGTGAATGTAGGGACATCTGCAATCAATCAATAATCAACCGTAATCCGGAAACAATCGCGTCGAGAACCAGTGCGAACATCACGCGCGCGCGTAGTATTGTTATCAGGGTTGTGCAGGGGAGAATCGGAGCTTACGGGAGAGAAGGAGGGAGGAGGAGGAGAAGAGATACTAGAGGGATGGCGGCGGGGCGGTATCAGTGACAGTGTGTTGACTGCATGGAGCTCTCTCGATTTCACTTCATCTCTCGCCCCTCTGACCTATCAAATAATACGCAATGCACGGCTTATTCACACCTGTGACCCCTCCTCCGAAGTAGAGCGACAATAGAGCAGATGATAACAGATGGAAAGAATGAAAGACTACGCTCAAACGAGAGATCCCATCACTTTTATAGCCGACCATCTCTTTCCGGGAATTTCCTCGACGTTTCTGAACGGCGTGTGAATCAGCGCGTAAAATGAGGGACGATTGCACAACAATCTTTCTGAAGATACGGAAAGAACACCTCTTCAAAGGTTCACTCAGATTTTACCTGAAGGTTTCGCCTACGCTGCATTCTAGAGAAGAGACATCCAGACCCCGCCTAGCGTGGAGAGAACGCAGACTACGATTTGAAGATCCAATATAAGAAGAATACTATTCCCTCGTTTTATTGTTCTTTGTTGTTTGACCCTATTGTAACTATGTTCGACCTGGATAAATGATGATGATGATAAATGATGATGAGACTGAACCTCTTCTTGCGAACCTGGCAATTTGACGAGATTCACGCCTACTCGCGTGTAGATGATCAACAACGTGATGAGTGAAGCGCTCGGTTAGAATGCAAAGAGGCAGAGAGGTGTGCAAACTGCGAAGAAAGAGGAACTCTTCTGCACAACAGGTAGATCAAAACAGCACTGGTCACTCAGGAATAACACGAAGAGCAGGCAGAGAGGTGTAGTATTTCTGATGAGTGAAGGGGCGAGGGGGCGGACACATCCTCTCTGGCACTGACCAACGGTCTGGATCTCTAGAATCCATGTACCTCACTCTATCTGGCTTCCAGGGATTGTGCGAAATGAAGAGAATAATCTCAGAGATCCTCTGTGGATTATCCGAGAATCGGAACACTCCGTAGAATTGCTCAAATCGGAGTTCCCGAAATAGTCCCTAGCGCTAATTTCGAACACAGTTGCCTGCGAGACGGCAATCAGTTGAAGAATGCAGCAGAAATGTCTTAGAAACATATTTAGGAAGGTTTTGGTTCAGCCGAAGTTCTAAACGGTCTACTTATAGCGGAACTCCAATTACTAACCACTATCAGCCAACACTAACCAGCTAATCAGTGACTAACTTCTGTTTAGGTGATGGGAAATACCCCTCAACATGGCTTTGAGATAGATATAGCATCTCTTCCTCATTATTCTCTACAATCTACGTAGCGAGAAGCTTACAAATGACGTTCGATGTAGCATCTAACGTGAAAGCTAGACAAAACAATGCTCGACATAGTAAAGAAAAGCCGAAAAGCTGCAAATACTGCAGAAAAGCAAGCGAAGGAGAGAATATTCGGTCGAATTACGTTCTCTTGGCCAGCCGAATGCACTTATTCGGATGGCTGCTGCATGGAAAGTACACAGGGAGGCTTGAGAGGCCCACTCAAGAAAGGGAGGGAGAGAGATCTCCAGACGACTTTCGTACTTATAAGTGAAGGAACAAAGGAACTCTCCAATGTTCATGCGCTCTAGGTAATCAGACAGGGCGAAATATAATGCAGGATGCAGAGAGTCCGGTAAGAAAAGACGAGAAATAACTCAAAATCGAGAGAGAAGACGACTTTCGTACTTGTAAGTAACGGCGCGTGCGCGGAAATAATGTGAGGATTACTGCGGACTGAGTTTGAATAATTTCGGGGCAGCGAGACTCTATTTGCCACTGAGTTGTCATGCTTCCTGCATGACCAACAAGAAGTATGCGCATTGGAAGGGAAAACATTGCTGGAAAGTAGATCAACCCTGACTCGACCCGTTGGAACTGATAGCTGGGGCGATAAAAAGCGCTCGCCCAAGGTTGGGAGTTATCACAAAACGACTTTCATCCTATGGAAAGGAGGTTGATAGGACACGTGCAGCTATTTACGTCACATCACCTCTGCCGCCCCATCCCTAATGTTGCTGCGTCGGCATCCTATCAGATTTCACAGGAACAACAGAAATAGCCCCACCCCTTCTTCCCCTTCTTGGGCCAGATTTAGTCCAGGCTGAGTAATGGATGGTGCAGTATTAGTTTTTTGCCCAAAAAAGTTCGGAACATTCAAAATTGGAAAACTTTGGAATATAAGGGTGCAGACAAAAAGAGAGCCAGATTTAGCCGAATTCCAAGAAACGGTCTCGAAAACTCCCCACTATCCTCAGGCAAACTCGGTTTCGAGAGGCGGAAGGGAACCTCGAAATCCCTTCCTTCCTCAACTTCAGAGGGGCCACCTCCTCATTTCGCATGCTCTCTCGCCTCTCTCGCCGATTGGAGATTAGTTAGACTGAAGAGAGTGCTCTACTTCCGTATTCTTCAAGTAGCCCTCTTTCTCTTCAGACCCATTAGGGGGTAACCTATTTTGGCGCCCTCTCGAAACTTCCTGGCGTGGCGAGAAACAAAGAAATCGAGGTAAGGATAACTCTCGATTCTCCGGCACATCTTGGATATCTGGCCCAGACAATACTCACAGAGCATCCTAGCCCTACCATTCTATTGCTCACCCAACTTGCCAATCAGAGCGGTTGTTCTTGTTCTGTCCAAGAAGTTCCGATTTTCCTTTCACTCTCAACGGGCAGAGACAGCGAGACAGTACGCGAAATGGTAAGGCCAACTAGAGAGCAATCAATGAATCTGTAATAATATGTTTACTTGAAATGGCGCAGCACCGAGAACGATTGGGAAGGTTGCGATAGACAAGGTAGAGAGGGAGGGGACATAAATTACTCCTCCAGAGAATAGTGAGTGCATCAAGATCGAGATTGCACTAGAATAATATAAGGAGTTAACTCTCTCAATTTCGCATGCGCTCTCACCAGTCGGATGAAGGAAACCAAGGATCGCCTACTTGCGAGAGAGGTGTTTTGATCGTGTAAAATCTCTGCAAACATACAACTCTCAGCAACGAGTTTTCGCAATCCGAGAACATCGTGATCTAGATTTCTCTACAGGCAAACGCCCCGTCTCCTGACCAGTCGGCGCTAACCACAGTAACTCCTTAGTAACAGAAGCATCGGAGGAAACAGCAGTTTCGCAACTCGCGCGAACCCCTCGTGCCTGACTGGCTTCCTAATAGGCCCCCCTCAGGGGGTTCCCTACCTGGGCGGTGCTCTCTCCTTTTCGTGAGCTCTCTCGCTCTTTCTGACCACCAATGGAGCTTGCATAGTGGAGAGACCGATGCAATTGCCCGCCCCACCTCATTGCCAAATCTTAGCTAATTTCGCCGGACTGGCTGGTCATTGAGCAAGAAGTCATTAGCGGGAATGGGCAGCCCTCACCTGGGGGAAAGTCACGCAAGGAAAACAGGTGACATCATCTCTTTGCAATCTCAAATCAAGCCTAATCAACGAATTTTCAATGACAGCCGCAAGCATTAGGGAACCATAGGTGTGTTGTTGGGGGCAAATTTTTTCTTCCTCGGCATTTTCCCGAGTGATTGATGGGTTGCTATCATGAGGTCTAGAGAGATATCAGTGGGCAGTGCAATCAGATAAAATGAGAAGAGACTGGCAATAGCCATGTCTGATTGATTCAGACAGGGAAAGATTCCTAGACGCGATTGCGCCTTCTTATGCAATTCCCTTGAAAGAGGCCCTGATCAGGTGGAAGGGAGATGGAAGCGAAGGTGCAATTGGATAGTAAATGCATGCTAATGAGCGGGCGCATGATGCTTCTCATTGGAGGGAAGGAAGCGAGGGAGTAAAGAGGATAGTGCAAATTACGAGTTGAGAGAGGGAGACCTCATTCGGGGAAATCTCAAATAGTTGTTATGGAGAAAGGGATGTAGTCTCTTTCAGTCCAGATTCGGAACTGGGAGAGAGAAAGGGAGAAGAAAAGTTCAAATAAATTAGATTCTACTAAGCAGCTGGAAGGGACGGAGACCAGAGAATGGAGAGTGCTCCAGTCCTTAGGGGAGACTCGGGAGAGACAGGATTGAGAACTTTCCGGCTGAGATCCGCTGCACTGCGTTCTATGAGGCGGGAGCGAGAGAAAGAGAGCGCAGAGAAAAACGAGGAAAAACTGAATCACACTATGAAATTGGCAACGTTCCAATGGTCAGATAGGTCTCACCACGAAATTCGTACTGGGCAAATCCAGAACGCAGTGCGCTGAAGGGCCATGGTAGACAAGGGCAGATCGAGTACCTTCCCCCTCTTCCGGACTGTCTCAACAATCGGACTGGTCTAAAGAGGGTCTGGAGTGACTGGATCTCTGGAAGCTCCCTCAGACTAGTAGAAAAGTACAAATTGAGGATAATATGTGATTAATCTAAAGCCGATCTAGCACTGTCCCGGAATAGCCACAATCTAGAAATATGAATCAGTAAAATGCACTTTCTGATTCGCTTCTAAAGGGTTTGCATCTCTAGTGCAACGCAATGGCTTAAAATGGGTTTAAGAATCACCAAAAACAGCAAAGGGGAGGCATTATATCACAAGACGAGGACGGAACGAGGTCGTTAGTGCAGAAAATGTAGGCAAGAACGACACCCGTGATCTCCACCATGCAAGATGGGAGAGGAACGTGGAAGCAGCTGAATAGATTCAATGAATGGGTGAAGAGCTTCAACGATCGAGAGAAGGGTTCACAGAACTTCTACAGTTGAGCACCATCTCATTCTGCATGTTGCATGGCTAGTCAGTAAGAGTTAGGGAGCATGTAGAATTGAGAGTGTAAATGGTTCACAGAACTCGAAAGTTTGCTCAGCACTACTACGAAAGTTGCACGCAGAAGCTCGAAACTGTTCACTCGACACGACTTTTTGGCACTCTTTCTCACTATTCTCCTGTTAGAGAGCCATCCAATGGATGAGAATCATCCACCCCAATGCAGAAACTATTCGCCACGAACTATTGCATATCCCTGCCTGCTGGGCTAACATTGAGTATGGAGTGAGCTCGTACTGAGAGAGGTTCACAAAACTTGACACACAGAACACTGACGACTACGAAAGGTACCTACTTCGCACGAGACGAGAACCAAGCACCTGACCTAACTTTTAGTGTGCCGGCGAAGCACCGGGCAAATATTTATCACGCGCTCTTGACAAATCGGAACGGATTGTGAGTGTTATCGCTCTCCCGTTTCGGTCTGACTCGAGAGAGATAAAATAAACTGAAGAGGCAGTTACGGGTAGGTCAACACAGCCGTGTTGTGACCAAAAAAGGTATTGGCTGTGTGTTTGAACGGCAAATAGGACAAATTTAGAAAAGGCGAATGAAGAACGACGAACGATCTCTAAGAGAAACGACACTACAAATACTGCCTGAAATTCCCGGAAAAACGTTAAGTGCCGTAGTTAGAAGTAGAGAAGGAGGTGCTAATGCTTGGCTAATTCGCTCTAGTTCCGTCTCGGAATCGGAGATCTACTGGGAAAACATCTGTGATTCTCAATGTCTTCCTCTCTCTGTTTCCCAGATCCCCTTTTTCTAAGCGGCTAAAGATCATTCGGAATACGGGTCGCCGTCTCTTCGTTTCATATATTCTCTCGTCTCTCTGCCAGGTGAGAGAGTGTGTAAAATGAAGAGACGGCTACCCGTATTTCGAACTCTACTAAAGAACATTCGGGGTGGGAAGAATCAAATAAATCTGGGAGCGCCTTTCTCTAATCAAAGTCGCTTGCCGAACTCTCCCACATCCTTTTCGCGTTACGAGTCTCTGATTCAATAGGAATGTGATCTAGGCAAGGACAGATTGGTTTTCGATTTCAAATGATACCTGCCTCAACTCAAGAGCACGGATTTGAGCAGTACGCAGTACAAGAGTGCCAAATTCTCACATCTCCGACCGGTGAAAGAATGTGCAAAATGGAGAGACGGCGACCCGTATTACGCACTCTAGTAACTATGTCCATTCTCAACTATCAGTGCACGTCGAACTAAAAACGTACTGGGGATTCTTCAGAACAGGACAATGAAAAGCGTAGGAGGGTCTTTAAAGGATCCCGAACCACGTAGAGTGAATTCATCACGCCCGTGCATAGCGAACAGTATTGTGCGAGCGAGAGTGGTGCAGTTAATTCGGCATTGTTGAGTAGATGGAAGGATAGGGAAGCGAGAGCACACGGCGATAAACCCTTGTACAAATCACACGCCACGGGCGAGAAGATGGAGGAGGAGAAGGGAGGAGAGGTGAGAAAATCCGAGCGAGCGCGTACACTGCTTGCCAAGAATAAGTAAGCGCTCCAGAATCGCATATCTTGCTCCACACTTTACAATTTCAGTATCAGAACGAGAATCCGCACAATCGTTACTCCACCCAACTGAACAACGATACTAGCATAGCTGCTAACATCAACAATAATGAATGATAAGGTGCAGAATTATGCTTGCTGCCTTAAAAAAACACACAACGGTGAAATAACACGATGATTAGTCACTGCCACCACGTCGGCTGATAAGGTTCGTAATTAGAGGAAGAGTAGAACCTTTCCCACGATCGGCAAGTGATCACTATGCAAACCAGTGAGCAGAAGGTCTAATAATGGCAAAACATGGGAAAATATACAATTTTCCTTCTCATGTCACTCGGTGAACGAGAAATGGTTACCGAGATGAAAATAACCCGATTATCTGATGTTCTGGCATTTTCATCGAACGTCACGAGAGATTGCGTCAAGGAGCGAACAATGGCCGGAACATCACCATTCACCGGCCAGACATGCCTATAGAATACGTGGGATGAAGAGGTAACGAGTGTTTGCGTCACATATGATGCGCGCTGACATTCGGAAGAAGAGGAGGGAGTTTCGAAACAATTCGTTCATCCAAAGGTTGTAAGAAGACAAAGAAACGCTCCGTCTCGGCTTCTCAGGAAGAGAAACACCTGACATAGAGCTCGGCGATAACACTACATGGAAGCAGAATAATCATATTGGTAACTGATGGAACGGCCTATTCGACCAAACAGCAACCTATATCACTGATAGCAGCTGTTAGTCCTTTCTATTTCCGGCGGAATTCCGCAATCAAAACACAGATTTGACTCTCTTCAGCGAGGCAAATGGAGTGCGAACTAAAAGTGGAATCCACTTGAAAGGTCGAGCGTATCAAGAGGGCCCATCGACTTTCGCACTACCAAACTGACGCGCTAAAAGAGAAACTGTTTGCTCTGGTATCGAATAGAGATTGGAGAACTCGCTTCATTCTGAATGCTCTATCGCTTCACAGATTGGCAGGAGAGCAGGTGGAATGCGGAGAGACGAGATGGTGGGAAAAACTGGAGAGATCTTATCTCTCCGGGGAGTTGCTACAACTCGGTAACAAGCAACTCTCACGCTTGTGTTTTCACACACGATGGGAAAGAGAAAGGGGAGAAACAGTAGAAGGAGCAGTGATCATAAGTAGATGAGAGAGGGAGCAGAGAGTTTACTCTGGAAATAGCTATTCTGAGAATCTGAATGTTTTTTTTTGGGCTTCAAGAATGAAAATTGATAGGAGACAGAACTTCCGTACAGGATCCGCAAAAGGATGAAGATCGATCACTGTCAGAATAAATACGAGCTGTTAGGCATCACGCTGCCTGGTGGATCTTGTTCATAACAGTTCCTGCCATAATCGCCATCCACGAGGATTATCATGACGCATCATCTGTTTATGATTTCCACAATCCATCTATTCCACGGAAAATGTGACCACCACCAAATCCGCTTATCGCATCGATTCAAAGAACAACGTTCACGAAATCAACGAATTTTCGAGAAAACGCGGCTCGTAAAGAGAAAAGCGAGAGCAAACTCAGGGAGAGCCCATTCACTCGGGGGGGCTCTAAAGAAACTAAGAGGGTTTCGGAACCGTTGGGAAAAGTGAACGGCGTTCGATCGATAGTGAGAGATCATCCATAGAGATTAGACCTTGTTAATGGCAGTACCTACCTATCCCTACGGCACATACTTGGACACTTGTGGAGTCTCCCGGAAGAAAGGTTGTGTTTCACAAATTCGATAAATTAGATTGTTGGTTGTCGGGTGGTTGTCGGGGTGGATGGTGGATGGTGGATGGGCACTCTTCCTGTGAAAGTACCACCTTGTTGCTCACTGGAGTGCCTACCCCTAAGGCACATATTTGTCTCTGGCTGAGAGGCTAAATCGGTGAAATGCACACTCGGCCAACAAAAACAATCGCATGCATGCAATCGGTGCAATCTCTTCATTTTGCACTACATTCGACAGTCAGACAAGCGAGAGAGCAAACGAAGAGCGGAGATTCACTCTGGGCAACTACAATCGACGCGCGTGGCGTATCACTACTGGAATTTGAATGAGAGAGAGAGAGGAGTTATTCACGCTCGTCATTCCTCGCGGAATAGTGCGCATACCACATACTTCAGTGATGCAATAAAATACAGAGACAGAAACAAGCGCTTGAAATATCGCAAGTCTAGAGATCAACGCTCATCCAAGACAGTATACGCGAAGCGACAAGCGAGAGGGTCGACGTGGAAAGCGAGGGCTGTTTGAGTAACCGATCTCCTCTTGACGAAGACGAAAAGTAGGACGGAACGCCTTCAAATGAACTCTCTCCAATCAGAGACGAGAGAGCACGCAAAACGAGGAGAGCAGAACGGAGCGCATGACTCATTCTGTGTGTTCTCTATCCTGAGGAGGAGGACAATGGGATGAAGGGGGTTGAGAGGGGCGCTCTCCTAATTTCGTGAACTCTATCGCTTCGCTGATCGGCGAAGGAGCAATCGAGATTAGGATAGTTCAACATCGCTACATCCCTAATCGAAGAGTGCAAGATTGGAAAGGAGGAGGTTGATGAAATGCAATCAGTTCTCGATACAGAAAGTCCAATGTTACCGTAGACCAAAGAAGGCACTCCGTGACTTTCCACAGACTGGTTCCGCGTCTCGCGGAGACGGGGCCTTATATGGGAGGTGAGCGAAACAGATGCCGGGGTCTCTCCCCTTGCCATCAGGCAAGATGAGAGAGCGCGTGGAACCAGGAGGGCGCGCTGGGGAGTAAGGGAAACCGATACCAACGCACCCCGTATCCCTCGTCGCTAGACCGACCGAGAGATCGCGCAGAAGGATGAGGCCGCAGCTCCAACAAGGTAAGGGAAACAAGACGGGAGATACCAAGAAGAGAGCCGCCGTATCCGGGCAACGCGCGGGAGGAATTTGTGGAGATCGTGTGGGAGAGGGTGAGTCAGGGAGGGGGAATTGGAAGGCAGACGGCACAGCATCTGCACGCAAATCTCTCGAGTCAGGTGGAATGCATGCACCTAATCTGCAATTTCGAATTTGATTCCGAATGAGCAAACTCGTGGATCGCATGTAAGAATGCCAGACATTTCTTGAAGGACATGCCTAGAAGTGCTCCGCTTGAACCAGTCTATGGTAATGGCGCATCCACGTAGTGAGGTAGCTTCTAAATATTGTAGAGCAGATTCGTCACTCATAGGCCTTATTCGGAGACAGATGAGTCAGGGGCACGACTCTGTCCCCTAGACACAGCTTCTACACAGGCCTGGAAGTGAGTCAGCCCCTTCCTGTTTCTCTGAACTGCCGCTCCGTTGGTTTTCCGGTCTCACACACTCCCGAGAAAACAAAGGGAGACACAGCGGCTCTCTACATTCTGGGAAACTGAAGAGTGTGGCCTATCCAGTACCGTACCAGCTGGTTCCCAATTCCTAAGCACTTCATTTCATTGATCAAAACTCACATTCATAAATCCCCAAACTTCCAATTAGCTGGCCACCGGCCTTGCTTCTCGTCGATAAAATATCTGCCGCCCTTTGATCTTTATCGGTTTGCTGTCTTTTCTTTTGCACGTCCTCATTGCCGGTGTCTGCGATATGAGAAAGCGTTCGTGCTTATCTGATCGAGTATTTCTTCGAACCGGCGACCTCTAGTTCGGGTACGAGGGTTTGAGAATGCAGTGAACTTTTCCCTCATCATACGCAATGCTGTTCTGGAAAGCTTTCACTAGAACCGAACGAAGCAATGTGTAGGCTAATGTGAAGGCATAGTTTATGTACGAATGAGAGATTCTTGGACATGACCATCTCATGAGCAGACATGACGAGTCTATCCCCTCTCGTCATTTCTCGTTATCTTGGAACAGAGAGAACGGATCTCTAATCACCCCATACCACGTCTCAGTTGCTCATCAATCCCAACCCCTTCATCCCCGTTCTCCACACCCGTTTAGGGCAAGTTCACAGGGAGGAGTTTCCCCTGGCAATTTCATCGATCCTCGGATCTATTGCCCTGGTGATTTCAGAGCATGGATCGATCAATCTAGGCAGATTGGTCGATTTGCATGTACTTTCGCCGAGATAGACGGATCTGTGTGAAAAGAAGATAGGCCGCCCTTTACAAGCTGTGCCGAATGGTCTCTAAGACAATGTTGTGCACTCAAACATTTATTGGGCACTTTGCAGGATTAAGCGTTGTTCGCGGAAGGAAGTCTGGATTGGCGGGCATTGCGGAACTTTTTAGACACGATCGTTTGAAATGGCAAGATAGTAGATTTGATAGGGCAAACAAGAAAGAGCCCTTGAGCCTTGCCCCATCTTAGCTCGTAAGACTGGGTAGCCTGATAGCTTGCATCTTGCATAGGTAAATGCTGAGTATTATCCGTGATCGAAAGATTTAATGGATAACAGAGCACATCAGTTCGAAGGGTCGAGGGGGGGGGGGGGTCGAAATGGATGAGCTTGTATCGAAAGACACATCGATTTGTCTACCCAGAACGCCAGAGATTTAATCTCCAGCTATTAGTCTGAACCGTTTTTGCACACACCCTCCGCAGACTTTCCTCTCTCAAACCGTTAAAGAGAGACACCTCGCTTGCAGTTTGGGTGGTGTGGAAATACTATAGAACTCACCACAACAAATAAAAACAATCACATGCAGACGTTTAATAAAGCCGAATGAGATTTGAGCCACCACTACACAATGATTGCGAGCGCAAAACACTAATTGCCTAATCGTGCAACTACGGTCAATGTGATAAATTACGCGCGGCCAAAATCAGCCCCTTTTTCGCACATGAGATAATGGATATCCTTGTGATGGAAGCGGATGGGGGAACAATGACCATTGGTTTCGCTTTCGTTATCCACTTTTTCGCGGGTCAGAGTGTCAGCCCTCCTCGAACTGCATGATCTCTAGATCATCTGACCTCTCAGGGCCGTTCCCTGTTTCCTCACTGGAACAATGGTGACCAGAGCATACATTCGATTATTTCTTCGATTTCACGCAATAAGAACGTGTCTTTCTTACCCTCATCCAACAGTCATTGTGTCCCTCAGTGATAGTGGAGCAAAGGCGCACCAATGCCTCGCATGGACCACAACACTGACTAAGGTTCTTTTTGAAAGCCCGAGAAAACTCACAATTGAGTCAAGGATATATCTGGATAACTGTTAAGTAGCATACCGCTATCATGCCTCATACTAAAACCTTGGAGCGTAATCCCATACGGAAATCCAAAGAAAATGGGCTAGTCCGGTTCAAGCCCAAGAGGCTAATGATAAGCCAATGCCATCGTTCCCTGACACCTTCCTCCCCTCTAAACCAGCCTCGCTGCGAAGAATGTCCCCTTCTCCATGGTTATCAGTGCTTGCAAAAAGAGCAAGATTAATGACGGGAGGATCCATGGGACGTTTCGAACAATGGTCTGATACTCCACCATCTCCGTTTTCTCTCGTTCCGTCTAACCGTTCGGGGCGCCGGCGAAAAAATGTCTTAACCTGCTCTGGGGAAACGCAGAAGAGAAGTGTCTCTCTCGATTATACATTATCTCTCATTGACTAGATACACTGATAGAGCATGAATATTCGAGAGGCTTGGATGAGGCAAAACGATTTAGATCACTGTAAGTCTCTTCGATCCCCTTGCTCTCTGTGGCCAGAGAAAAGATCCGCGCTAAATATTGCGCCCTCTCAACTCGCTTTCGGCGGGGGGGGACGGAGAGGAAGGGAATGCCTTTTTTCCTGGTTCCCTTTCTCTCACTGAGAACAATTAGCGGGTGGGTCCTTATCATTGGGGGGAAGAAATGATATCTCGTTCCGAACTCTTATTCTTCCATTCATCCTGGCTGTGCTTTGTTCTTTCTCTGAGTGAAAGCCCACGCAGGAACAAATGGCCTCCTCATTCTGCATGATCATTAATGATTAGATCTGGCAATAGCCTTACCGGCATACCCCACCAGGCGCTGGCGTCGCAAGACGACAGTAAACACAGTAAGACTTGATTGTGGTCGCAACTTTACCTCATTTGCATGATCAGTGAAAGAAAGAATCTAGACAAAGCACGAGCATCCAGATAAAGCAAAAGAGACAACGATTCAACTCTTTACAGTCATAGTTCAGAGATCCCAAACGCGATCGAGAGTTGCTTCTTTCGGACTGTAAACAAAGTTCAGTTCCGGAGACCCAACCTGATCTCTTGATGACTGCCCATAAACACAAATTGCACGGGGGACTCATCTACGGACCAATTCTCTTGCCGGAACAATCACTCTTGTGACGGATTTGGCCCTTGCAACTACACGTGTTTGTCTAGACCGTTCACTCACAGTCACAGGCCCATGAGAGATCGAGAGTTGCACGAAACTCATCTACGGACCAATTCTCTCACCCCCAGATGAGTCCCTGTGCAAGCGAACAATCACTCTTGTGACGGATCTGGGCCTTGCATCTACACGTGTTTGTCTAGACCGTTCAGTCATGCTTTCATGGTCAGGCAGAGCAAGAGTGCAGTGGTGATTGAGAGAGACGGGTCTTTGCTCATCACTCGCAATGAATGTTTTGCTTGTTTTGAGCATTGCGACAAGCAAGAAGAGACTCGATCGCAAGCCTATCGCAATCTTCGTACGAGCCTGGCCGGCGAGCAATAGCTATCCGCTCGCTCGAGCTTGCATGAGTGCATTGTAGTCGTAAATCGGGTACATTGTTTACTATCGGGATTGTCTTATCCTATGAAAAATCCTCTGAACGTTTAGCAAGGCTCTGTATGATTGAATCTATCAGATATTTTTTGCGCAGGCCGGGTGATAAGACGATTATAAACTCACGTTTAGGAACCCTCGAAAAAAATGGTGTGGCCTCGACACGTATCAAAACATTTGGAGACTTTTTTGTTCAAGGTTCACAAACGCGAGTTCCTGAACATCCCATCACCGCTGTATGCAATACCCTTGTACAGCGCAACAGTTCAGCCCTGAATAATTAAAAAAAGGGAAAGCTAACACCTAACGAGGAACCGTATCCATCATTTTTGCTGCCAATCCCCATGGCCTCTCCTCCACTCATCCATCCGTTTTTCCTCTCCTCTGCCTTTCAGGCGACGAAAAAGGCGCTTTTTGCCTCTTCATCCACTATAAAGGCAGTGGTTGGGGCGGAGAGATTCGTGGCGGATTTCACTCCTTAGCTCCGCCCACTAGTTCGCAGCTGTGTGGCGGGCTGGCAGTGTGCCCCCGCAGCACAACATCATGCGGCTTCCGGCTTTATCTCGCCTATCTCTCATCCCATAAGCGTATCCCATCAATTGATAACCTCTTGCATCATATTTGCCATAGCGAAAAGAGCTCATTAAGTTGCCTACAGATCGTTCTTGGTCTAATCTTGAAGATACTGTAGCTTAACGAGAGGATACTGTATTATCCCATTGACCGGTGACCTACGATACCTTTACAACAACATACTGTGCATAACTCTCATCCTCAGGACACGGTAGGGTTACTGTAGCTGCCATTTATGACCCTTACCACAAGTATGGTCATCCTTCGCCCTCTCCTGAACTGGGTAAGAACTGTCCCTTTCTACCACCCTATCTTCTCCCCATTTCCTTCCTCCCCCTACGGCTTATCCTTACCCTTTTCCTTTTCTACTCTCGCTTTCAACTAGCAATTCACCCTTTCGCTTGCAGTTTGCTACTTTTCGGTGCACTTTGATCTTCCGAGTTCCCACTCTCTTTATCCCACACGCTCTCTCGCCTGTCAGTAAGAGAGCATGGGAAATCGAGAGAGTCAAACCGATTTTGATCTTTGATCTCTCAGGATGCTCCGGTTACTCACTTCCTCCCTGATGGTTGCACTTTCATCAGCATCGTTTTGCGGAGATTCAGCGATTCCCTTCTCGTTAGAGGTACCGTAGCCAGTGATGACGTCATCAGAGACTTACCGTAACCCACTCCTACCGTAATTTCTCAGGTATTGCACACCGGCCAACCAGTCCTTGGATGCGCTCGACCCACATGTTTTGGATGGAATCCATCTGGGAAACCCGCATCAAATACAGGAGCATTTTACAGAATCAATGAGTGAGACAACCTGCCTGACAATCTACCATTCTAGTCTCTTCCTAGCAGCGTATTCATTACTATTCCATCTGTAACCAAATTTCGCTTCAATACTGTGCCTATTCGATTCCAAGACCGATTACGGGTTCAGCAATCATTCATACCAGCAACTAGAGAACACATAGAGATTCAGTCCAAAGACGAATTGCATCATCACAACTCAATCCCATTTCCAGTCACGCCGATGGTTTCATTCGACCGGGTCGCGAATCTATTCCCACCTTCGGCCCCATAGATTCGAGATATTATCGACCGCAGACTGCTGTGAGTACCGTAACCCCTAGTTACTGTAGCTCAATCGACAACTCGTACTCACAAATTACCGTAATCGAAAGACCAAAGATCACTCGTTTCTAGATCTGCGAGCCTGGCTTCGTTTCTGCAAACTGTCCTGGAGTGAACCAGTGGGTGGGAGGAATCGCGCCGCTGCTCAACGTCTCTGCATTCCCGTGAGTGTACCGTAACCAAGACTACAGTAACCTTCAGCTACCGTATGCTCAAACAATCGTTGCAGGACCGTAGTCCAGTGCTGCTCGTACGACACGCTTGTTCAATCAGAGGATCGAGGTCTCGCATCCCTGAGAGGAGGACAGATCGTCATGGGCGGAGAGGTATACTGTAGATTCCGCAATCGATTGATAGCTAGCGTACTCATATCAATCGATACCGTACTGCAGGTCGTCTCTTCTGGAATTCAAGTCGGCTTCGACTACATCTCAGACGTCGTCAAGATCATCAGACATGATGGATCGTGAGTCTGACCTAGCGAACCTACAGTATCCTGAAGTTACCGTAACCTATCGATTTCAGTGTACAATACGACGTCTCTGTCCGTCGCATGCCCTGCGCTGACCTACCCCAGTCCGATGGTGAGAGATACTGTAACACTTTATTCACTATCGATTGATCATGCCAAAATTCTGAACAACAGATGCGCCAATTCAGCTTTACAATTACTAGAAAGTTGAATCATAAATCTAACGATAGATTGCGCATTGTGACTACTTCCTCACATACCGTACTGCCCACCACTGCGAACCACCCATTCCTCCCTATTGTTAATCTGTTTTTGCCCCATCCGTTCTGCCACCACATCTCATTGAGTGAGTGGGAGTGCTAATTGGCCGCGGATCGGGCAGCGCCTATCATAAAGAGGAACTGCTTGATATCTGCTCTCTCCATTCAGCGCACTCTCTCGCCCCGTCTCGATGCGGTCACTTCTCTTATTTCATAACCGAAAAAACGCGCGCGCCGAATGGACGAGCCAAGCTGGTTATTGCGCGGACGGACAATGGAAGAGGAGTGATAAACAAAAAAGGCGAATGGTGCATCATCCCAAGGAACGGACAGGAATGAAGAGAGGGGATCTAAATGAGGGGATCAAACACCATGTGAGAGTAGCTGATACCTAATAGGTCCCAATTCTGCCTCCATCCCCAAATCTCCAATCCCACTGACGAATTGTTAGATCAGAGGAGTGGGCAAAAGACAATTGGAGACAGCAGGAATCGAACCACCAACCTTCGCAGACCTAAGCGAGCGCTCTGCCACTGAGCTATACCACCTGATGCTAGCACTTTCTCGGTTCTCCCACTATGATCATCGGGCAGCGAGCATGCACACTTTGTAGAGTCAATGAAAATATTGGAAAGTACTCTGCGAGCGCAACACTAACCTCACTCTATCTAGCTACACTGACAATGAATTCATCAGAATCTATAGTTGATAAGGCTCGCCAAGATACGCTAACCTCATCTCCACTCCTTGCAGTGCCCAACAAGATCGGCAAGGTCGACGGAGCAGCCCAGGCCTTCCAGGTGCGTACCTTATCCTGAAACACGAAACAATCGATAACATCAAATCTACAGTAACCCTCTCTCAGGCTCCCAATCTGAACGTCGATGAGCCTCTGCCCCTCCCTCAGGGTCCCCAGGGCCCCGCCGCGTCCCAGAACGCAATCCTTGAGGAGGTACCGTATCCCTACCGTAATCGATCAATACCGTATTCTTTCAGGTCGTACAAGAAGAGGCTTTCCAACTGCCGCCCGGCACTCAGGTATTGATTTTGTGATCAATCGGAAATCTCAGATGATCGTCAGCTCTTCACAGGAGTGAAAACATCATAAAAGCAATCAATACGTTGATTCCGAGATTCCGGAGGCTGATTGCCTAGTGATGATGCAATTCCAGTTCCAACCTGCCCTCCAGCCTCCTCCTCCTCCTCCTCCTCCCCCACAGAACCCCGTCGCCTTCCAGGCACCCCAATTCGTGCCCCAGGCTCCCGCTCAGTACTATGTGAGTGAAGAGTTAGTTGGAAAGATCAAAGATTAAAGATCAATGATCGCTGAATCCGGAACAAATGAATACAGTATCTGAGTTAAATGATGCATCAAACAAGGATGACTAAAGATAAACCATGAAAATCACGAACATTCGTCTTCTCTAGAGTTCAGAGATTAGTGATGCTCAACATCCGAGAACAAAGATCGAATCTCCACCCTAGTGTTGAACCGATGAGACCATAAACTAAGTCGTTCCCAACAATCCGAGATCAAAGATCATTCTCCAGTCCCCTCCCGTCTCGTACTACAGCGGAGGAGGCGCAGCTTCTCAGTGGTGCTTCTCGGCTGACATGACTGTGCGCATGATCGATGGATCGCATAAGAGAATGGACCAGTTGAAGAAGCATGTGAGTCGGGACGATGACCCATCGAAGTAGAGGGAGTACGGTACACCAATGCAAACTACTGTACTCCACCCAGATCTCTGACATACCCTTAGATCCCGCTACGGTACTCCCACTAGTTCATTGCTAGTCTCAGAAGTGATTGAGATGATGAAGAGTCGCACTGATAGCAATAGACCACAGTACTTCCCATCCTCACAACTACAGTAGCCCCAGCTAATCGATATTCCGACCCAAGACCAATCGAAGTCTCTCACCTACGCCAACCAATATTCCTTGAACTACTGTATTCTCGCATTCTCAGGACTGGGTTCTCGCTGTGAATGAGGAACAACTCGAGTTCGTGCCCGTCGAGTTCTGGCTGCACCGAGTGCCCAATCAGGTACACGGTAGTTATCGATCGATGTAGGGATAGGCTATCGTAATCTTCCAATCGATATACCGAAATCCATCTAATTCCCTTCAGGAGGCTGAGTTCAACGCACTCGAGACCGATGACGGAAGGACCATCAAGCTCACAGACAAGCACTACATCTTCAAGGTACCGTAACCCACACGTCCCCAAAAATCGATTAACCTGGGCTCTGTCTGGTATCCACCGTAACCTACCGTACGCTCAGGGTGACTGCAAGCGCGTAAACGGCGGTCCCGTGCCGATGTCCGCCATCGTGAATGAAGCAGTCTTTGCCGATCAGGTGAGTTCTCTCTCCTGTTTGCACACTCTCTCGCTAGTGATCTAGAGAGCATGATGAATGAAGAGACCATTTCCAGGTCCACGTCGGAGACTGCATCTACAGTATCGGAACAGAGAAGAATATACACGAGGTGAGATACCCAGCGCACGTTACAGTAACCCGCCCTACCGTATTTACGCAACCCGCCTCTTATCACCTGCCCATACCAATATACCAGAGAACTACAGTATCCTAGACTACCGTATCCCAGGTTCGAGTCGTTAGATCGTACAAGGTCACACAAACAGGAATCTACGCGCCCATGACAGCCAGTGGACGAATTATGGTGAGTGACCTACCGTAGTCTCGATCGCCTCGATCCCAAAATCGATAATCAGACTACCGTAACGCTCCCAACCAGTAAATCGATAATTTCAGGTTAACGGCATCCACGCCTCCTGTCACAACATTATGCAGGCGCACTCTATGGGCCACACTGTATTTGGGGTAAGGAAGCCTTCCAGGAAGAACCATAATTAAACCCTTCCCTATTCAGTACTTCGACTTTGTCAACGACTTCTACGATTACGTCTTTGGCGCAGATCCCGATGAAGTAATTGAGGTACAGTAAATCCGATAATACGGAGAATTGAGAGAACTCCTTTGCAGACACCTACCGGACTATCGACTATTCTAGCCATGGCAGACGTTTTTATGCCCAAGAATCTCGTTACTATGTGAATATCCAATTTGAAAACATGTGCAATCAAAAAGCAAGAAGCATTGCTAATATTATTGTTTCCCAACCTAATAAATTTGAAAGTCTACCCAATTGTGCACAGATAATTGGGTCAACTAAGAAATTACTGAATAAATATTTATTCATTTTTCGGGGGGAAAAGAGAGTCATTATTCCTTCACAATCATCGTAGAGCACAAACTTATCTTATCTCAACAATCTTACGAAGGGGCTCAAATATACATGGGACTGGGGAGTTCATTACAGTTGGGAAGGTTTAGCTTCACTTCGCCAATATTATAGAAAGTATTATATATTTTCTATACTAAAGGCAGCATGAACATTTAAAAAATCTATCGAAAATCTCACAAACAAATTAGAGGAACAGGGTGTACATAATTAAAGGGGAAATTGGTGACGAGTAGATTACAATCCAGAGTATGCAAGTACATTGTATAAGGGGGAAGGGGCGAGAAAGAGGTGCCACTGGATTAGAAGGAAGGGTAATGGACGATTTAGGCGTTGATTCTGGCCCCGAGACCAGTCGGGGTGAGATCCTTATTGATCTGGTCGAGCTCGTAGAACTCGGAGGCTCCCCTGCAACGCATTAGCTTGAGAAACGATCTCCATAAACCCATCAGTAAAAATACTAAATGAATCGGCAACTCACTTCACGTGATGGTAGATGTTCACAGCTCTCTTGGCCGACTCCTCAGCGACGTAGAGGGGCGTTGGGATTGCTGTGGTCGAGTTGACAACCTGCAAGCAAAGAGATACTCTACTCTTCGAATAATATTGTTTTACCTCGTGGAGATGGCACAGAGCGTTCGTCATGTGCTGGATCTGGTCATTGGTCAGCTTGCCGGAGGACTCGTGGAGCAGAGTGTACTTCGTCGCCTTGGCAGTGCCCTAGGAATGAAGATAATTTGACAGTCAGTACACAATACAACTGTGATTGTAGATCAGTCACGTGAATTTTTTTAAATACTTACCTGAAGCGCCTTGTGCGCCTGCAGGTAGAACTCGTTGAGCTCCGGATTGACGGCGACTCTGTCGACAATAAGACCGGGTGCGAGATTGGTATCGACTCTTGCGCCGGGCGCAGCTGTAGGGAACACCTGTAGTTATCATGAATTAATCCACATACAAGTGCCCGTTACTCCCACCTTGTGATAGAAACGCTCGTTGTGCTCCTTCGAGCACGCGATGATCACGAGTGCCGGCTTGTAGTTCGGATTGAGCGAGGCAAATGCCTCCTGGATGGCATCGCGCTCAGCCGACGCGATGTACGGAAGGATACCCTCCGAGACTCCTCCACGGTAAACAACCACCTGAGACGGATAAATAGCGCAGTGAAAAGAAATAAAATATGCTCCAACCTTGTTGGGAATCTTGCCACGATTCTCTTTGAACTGCTTGAGGGCATCAATGACCATCTTCTTGAGAGTTTCGCGCTGAGTCTCGCCAGTCTGAAAAATATTTTTTTTAAATATGGAAACAACTGGCTCAACTCACCACCCACTCCTTGGGATTGGCGAATTTGTAGGCGGTGGTGAAGTACTGCTGCGCGGCCATCTCTCTCTGGTTAGGAGGAGCCGCCTGGAGGTTGCCGTTGTTGGCACCAAGGCCAATCACCGCGGGCATCGAGGGCAGAGATCCTGCAAGAATAGATGATAATAGAAGAAAGGGAAATAATTTATAACCTCCTTCGATTTCCTTAGCCGACATTCCACGCGGCTGCTGAATGAAGATGCCCATGATGAGCGTATCGCTCGCGTGATGAAGGCCACTGCGAAGATGTCGTTTCATGCAAGATCCCTCGAAAAATCACGAACCCATCGGCGGCGAGCACGTGGTTCATGCCACGAAGCTTCACGTTCGTCTTCATGATGATGTTCTCTAAGGTTTGCACCTTGTTCTCGAAGGCAACCTGTGAAAAATAGCTTAAGAATAAATAAATATGCATCAGCAAACCTGCGCAGCCTTGGCCAGCGTCACTTCCTGCGTGGTGACCTTGTGGACCAGTTCTTCGTACTTCAGCTGGTCGTGGGACTTGATTCTGTCATCGCTGACAAAGAGCACGAATGTGCAGCCAGCGGCAGCCGCCTTCTTGATCGCCTCAGTGACGATCGGGTCCACCTGAATTTAGCTTATGCTGAAGCAAGGGGAAGAGAATCACTCACGTATCCCTTCACGTCGAAGCGCTCCACGAGTGCAGGAGGAGGAATGGACATTCCCTTGCGGTTTCCTGCCTCTGCCAGCTTCTGGCAGAATCCCCTGTAAACAACGTACTTAGAGATTTACTTATATGGGCTTAGGACACTCACTGGAAGACTTCAGGAGCCTGGAAGCGAGCTCTCGCGCCGCTATTGTAGATGAGGAACGCAGCCCACTTATCCACCTTCGCTCCGACAACGAACTTCATCGAGCCTCTCCACGACGGCTGAACAAATTAATTAACATTGAGGAAAACGTCTCAGCCCTAAATGATGAAACTTACTCCGCTCATCTGTCCTTGTCCTCCCAGCAGACCGACAGGATTGAGCAGTCTTCCTGGCACCTGCAATAGGACATGAGTCGATTTCAAAAACACAAGAACTAACCGTGAGCTGCGGCTGATTCGCCGGTACAGTGACTCCGGTCGCCTCCGCGTTCTTCGAATTCAGCTGCAGCAGCTGGGCGAGACGCTGAGTCTGCTTGTATCGAACCTCCGGCTTGATTGCGGACACCTTAAACAAGACAACGATTGGTCCTGGTAACCTCGCCACAAATTCACCTTGATGAGGGTCTCAACAGTCTCCTTTGTGGCTTGAGTAGCCTTCACACGCTGATTCGGAGCTACTTTCAAGAGGTCCGTCGGGTAGATGTTGCGCTGATGCTTGTCGATCACTCCCGGAAGGTCAGGACGGCTGCAACAAGACCATTTAGTATTAATAATGTGGCGTATTTTAAGAACAATGTCAAACGTACTTGATCTTCATCTTGTACTTTGTTTCGTAGTAAGAAACAATGCTCGTAACCTTGCCATCCTTGTCCTTGAACCTGGAAATAGGAAAAACAATTTTTGCCAATTCAGGAGCTGAACTAACGTGGCCTTGCCAACGGGTCCGTTTGTGAAAGCTCCGATGACGATCGACGCCTTCTTGTGCGTCGTAAGGCAGCGGATGTCTAAAGCACATAATATACACAAATAATGAAACGTTCAGAGAGACAAGTTTTTTACTCACCCTTGAGGTCTCTATTGAGGATGGCGAGATTGGGAACGTTGTTCCCGTACATCGAGAGGATCTTCTCCGTGAGCACGTGGTTATCGAAGTGGAATGCCGTCTTTTTTACTGTGAAGTGGGTATATTAATAAGAGAACGATACCACAGCATACCGTCCAGAACGAGTGCGGGCATGTAGTCCTTTCCACCGGGCTTGTTATTGCCTTCGAGGATCTTTACTCCCTTCGACAGACCGATGCCAGTATACTTATCCTGGCCGATGGCCGGCGCTTCGGTATCGTGGAATCCGTACTTAGACGGGTCGAGGAGATAAATGTTGCCATTTCCGTACACGATATAGTCCTTGGGACTGTAAAAGGGAAATAAATTAATACCAGAGTTAAATTATCTGCCAACTCACGAGAAGAAGGGAATCTGGGACGTGGCCAGATTCAGCACTTCCATGAGTCCCTTTGAACAACCCTTGAAGTCTGCGTTCACGCAGCTGTTGAGATCATTAGAGGTGACCTGAACGACGACTGAACGAGAAAAAAAAGCTGGCAATAATTACCTGGAAGGAATCGGCCGCCTGCTTGACGGTGACTTCAACTCGAACGGCATCCGGGCACACAGTCTGAGTACCAGGCGAAAGCGTGAACTTCTTCTGAAATAGTAATAATTATTGATGGATACAGTTGTGGGTGATTTACGTCGGTTCCGGTGATGCCCTCCAGCTTCTGAGTACTGAACAGGATCGCTGCGCGATCGTAGATCAGGTCGCCTCGGAAAGTGGCCTCAGACTTCGAGAGATTCAGGAAGATCTCAGTGCAGGCCTTCTTGCGCTCCTGCTCGTTGTAACTGAAAACGCACACTTTCCATGAGAAGTGCGAAAGGAACGATTAAAATTACTCACTCGTCCTTGGTCTGCTTGGAGAATTCCTTCATTCCCTCGGAACCGTCTTTCTTGGTGAACACGGCATACATGCGGAGGTCGTACTTGAAGTAGGCCACATTCTTCTTGAGGGTGATCGGGGTGATCTGAATCAGAATTAGTTAACAAATGAAGTACAACCACGGATTACTCACGTTCGTGACCACCTCGAAGGGTCTTCCGGCCTTGCCGGGCTCTCTCTTCTCGACTAACGAAGGCTTGCTGCTTGACTGAAAATGAATATCACTCACGATTACTGCCATTCAGCCAATAAACATACCAAAGTCATGCGCTGTAGCTGGTTAGCGGCGTTGTCCGCCATGGCTAGGCCTGGAGATACCGAGTTTACTCGAGTTGGCGAAAAACGAGAGAAAGAGTGGAGCGCTCGCGATGAACGTTCCACACAACTAATGACAGAAAAAGGCGAAAAGCGACGTCGTCATAGACGACAAAGGGCATTGTAACGGCGTCGCTAATCATGCTAATGGCGCGAATTATGCAAATTTCACAAAACAAAAAAAATAGAAATTGCGCCAAAATCACTACGGATACGGTATCTTATTTCCAGTCAGAAGTACTCCGACGACCCTGAAAATCAAACTCTACAGTAATCGAGAAAGTTGTCGACTATCGAATCGAATTTTATATTAATTAGTCAATTAATTAATTATGTGTTGTATATTTTGCATCTCTTTGCTACTGTGGCCGTACACTATCACGTCAAATGACGGTAGACCAACGCCTATTGCAGCAAGTAATTGGTTGACTTTCCAGTCAGGACCTTTCAATTCTGCAGCTCAGCTGATAAATCGCACAAGTTTTAGGCCAGCGTAAAATGTTTTTTTGTTTTTGTTTTTTTGCATTTGTCTAAGTGAATAAACGACGAATCAGTGATCTAAAGACTGTAAAGCTTGTCGCATCACTGTCAAGTTGGTGTGAGAGTCGTTAAAAAAGATTTTGTGAATTTAGTCATTTCTCAATAGACCGTCCGTGCGCGAGCTACAGTACACCTTTGCTTCGAAAAATAAGCGTCGTAAACAAATTTCGAAAAAAACAAGCGTCGAATTGCTTCATTTAAAAAATATATTTTCATCCGTGTCCTGGCTCCCTCCCTCCTCGCCCTCTCCGATGTTCCCCTGACGTTTATTTTGCGTACCTCTGCCTAAACTGCTTGCTTTCAGTTCGTTCCAAACGTCTCGATCAACAATGGCCCCCGCAGCCCCCGCCCAGGTAAACTACCATCAAATTATCCTGTAATATGCCTCATTATGCGCAGGAATCATCCACTGCCCTCGCGAAGAAACCGCGTGGAACCAGCGGTCAGCAGATGATGTTCAGGACGAACGTCTACCCGCTGGAGGTCACGAAGAAGATCCCCTACTTCAAGGCGAGTTTCGCGCCAGTTTTGTTCCATTTTCCCACTCATAATGCTCCAATTGCCCTATTTCAGCACGACTTCCGCGTGCGCGTGAATGTCGTGACGCCCGCTGAGAACGGCAAGGAGAGCAAGGCCTACACGAGGGAGCTCACCAACTCGTCCAGATAGTAAGTTGCCCGTTTCTATTCGACGTTCTTTCCACAGTTTGCGTTATATGTTGGCTAATTATTTATAATTTCAGCTACGACGACGAGACGCGCAAGTTCGCCAACGTCTCCGTGCTCCACGCTCTCGCGAGGAAGGCGCCCTTCCTGAAGGTTTGTTTAGTTTCTCTTCACAATTAAAAAAAAAAGCTAATAAAAATGTCTACTTTCAGAAGTCGCTCATCTACGACCGCGCTGCGATTCTCTTCACTCTGGAGGAGGTAATCAAGAAGGCCGAGGGAGAGGAGGTAAACTGCTTTACTGCGGACTTTCAGTAGTTAACCAATTTAAGATCACCTTCACGCTGCCCCGCGAGTCGCTCGGCCCCAACGACATCTTCAACTCGGTGAAGGAGGTCAACGTTACCGTCAAAAAGGCCACGGATAAGTATCAGGTACGAGCGATCGAAATGGTCAAAGTGATACATCCATTGCAGATCACCTCCGATGACTACGCCTCGGCGGCTGGCGCGGACTTCGTCGAGGGAGGAGACAAGAGCATCTTCGAGCTGCTCAATATCGCCACCTCTCAATGCGTCGTCGATCAGTAAGTACTCCGTTCTCGCGGGTGATGGGATGTTTAGGAACTCGCGTTTAGGAACCCGATCAAAAAAGTCTCCAAATGTTCTGAAACGTACCCCTACCATAGCCACAAAATTTTTTTCGAGGGTTGCTAAACGCGAGTTCCGTAACGTCCCATCACCTTCTCGCGTTTATATTTTGTTTCCCAAATAAATATTTAATGAATCATATTTCAGCACCGATGAGTGTGCAGCCGATTCCAAGTCCAGGATCTATATTTTGAATCCTGGGGTGAGTTTTCGATGGTGATATCAGTAATTAATTAATTATGTTTCAGGACTATTCTGGCCTCCAGGAGGAGAGGGATATCGGCGACGGCCAGATCCTCCGCACGTCCATCAAGAAGACTGTAAAGGTAAAGAAAGTTATTTCATGATCCGAGTCAATATTTAAATTTAAGACGATCGAAAACAACTTGTCCAAGGACGGCAAGGTCACCACCCCAATCCCCGCGATTGTCATCGATGGTTTGTTTGGTTGGTACTTCGATGTCCTAATATCGATCCCCATTTGCAGTCTCGCTCACGGCCATACACAAGGCCGAGCTTCTCTCTAACAAGATGAGGAATCTCCGTGCTCACCAATCGACTTTGATCGGTGGGATCGATGAGGGTCGAAATCAATCGATAATCGTATCTTCTCAGGACTCAAAGTCAAGAAGACCTACGGAAACAAGGAGATCATCACTGTCACTGGATTCACGCAGGAGGCGGTGAGAGACATCACGTAAGCGAATATTATTTAGGACTCTCGATATCGTCCATTTTCAGCGTGGAGATTGGCGAGAGGAGAATGAGGATTACGGACTTTCTCAGGAATCAGTACAATCTCACGTGCAGGCGAGTTGATTACTTTTGTTTTGATGAAACAAGGAACAATTTAATTATTTTCAGGGAGACGAATCTGCAGGGAGTGAGGGACAGGAAGGGCAACATCTTCGCGCCGGAACTGCTGATGATTATCGAGCAGGGAGTGAAGCCGGAGCAGAACACCGCGAACACTTCGAGACAAGTCATCCTCGTAAGCTACTTATGACACCATTTGATGCATGGATGTATTGATTGGTATGCCAAAAGTAGGAGCAACAGCGAGCCCGATTCCCTGTGCTTTTGAACCCAAAGATTTCTGATTGATTGCTGAGCGTAGTGTAACGTCAAGCGGAACCAGCGGAAAGGCGATGACTCATCTCTCTTATCAACTGGCGATCGGGAGACAGTTGAAGGACGCGTAGCGGTTCTCTCTTTCAGGGATTGAAGTCGAGTTTTGCAATCAATGTGGTTGTCCAGTATTGGTTGAACATGGGCTGAGAATATCATATGGTTGATTTTTTTCAGGCTAATGCGACTCCCGGAGATGAGCGAATGGCTAAGATCGAGTCTCTCACTGAGGCGCTCCATCTCGACGGAGACAGAGCGAAGCAGATGGGAATCCAGCTTGGAAAGAATGCTCACTCTATCAAGGTAGATAATGTCGTCCTGAGCTCATTGTAACTGGAATACTACAGGTCTCGGGAAGAATGCTGCCCGCAAAGAAACTTCAGTTCGGAGACAAGAAGATCACCGCTGGTGAGTAGAGAGAGACTCCGTCACAGATGTCCAGAATTGGCGTCGAGTGACCTTTTTGCGCACTGCCCAACCTAATTTTAGGTTGGGCAGTGCGCAAAAAGGTCGTTCACACACTTGGACACCTATGTTCGGGCTTCAATGACGCTATTGCAGGCTTCGTTCGAGCGACGCCGGGCGCTCCTCCCATGAAGGTGCTCTTCCCCGCCGCAGTCAGGGACTGGGCCTTCCTCGCCGTCTCCAACAGAGACGATTACGAGTGAGTGGTGGAGGCTGATGACGATCTTTCCCTCGTTTATATTGTTCTATTAATTCAATTAAGATGGATGATCGAGACGCTGCGCCAGAAGGCGAAGTCGCACGGCATGGTCTGCGATGCGCCCAAGTTCAAGAGGGGCGGTCTCACGGTAGGAGTTTCTGCATCTTTCTCATCATAATTTTCGATACTGCAGGTCCAGTCGGTGGCAACTGCGATCAGGGATGCGGCTGCGGCCGGATGCACGTACGCATTCATCGTGTCCGATATGGAGGGAGATCACGAGATTATCAAGAATGCGGAGAGGGAGTTCGGAATCATGACTCAGCAGGTGTGCAAATGGTCACAAGCAGGGTCCGATTACCCCTTCAAAAATGGCATATGGAACCCACATTTTTTAAAACAACCTACAAAAAGAAATAATTTTGTATGGCAACCTTCAAAAATTAAAATGAACCCACATTTTGGTGTATTTTTTTGGAAAATTTTCAAAAACATTCTCTTGACCTAAATAATCGGACTCTGGTCACAAGGACGAGAATTGACAATTACGATACAGATGCGCGGCAAGAACACGGAGAAGGTGGGCGCGGATACGGGCTCGAACGTGTGCCTCAAGATGAACGTGAAGAACGGCGGAATAAACCACGTTGTGTCTGACGAGTGAGTCATGCAGATTATCGATCGTCAACCTACCGTACCCCTTTGCCAGGCCTCTTCTGCTCAAGGAAGACATCCTGATAATGTCGATGGTATTCGATTTCCCCTCTGCCATCTCGAAGAAGGACATGGAGGACGGCGTTCGCCCCACTTGCCCCGCCGTCATCGGCATCAGCAGCAATGCTGCGACCATCAAGATTGGCGACAAGGTACGGTAGTGGTCCTGAAACAACCCAATTATCGATTACTGTGCAGGTCGCTCCCGAGAGTTGCCAGAACTTCGTGGAGAAGTTCGCGTACGCCAATCCGAGAGAGTGGAAGAAGGAGGTGAGGGATTTTGTTGCTTGATATTTATTTTACCTGCCAAGAAACGCAATACTAGTTACGTGCCTATGAGGTATACTGGCGCATATATTTTTAGAAAATGTTGAGCGGCGACCCGTAGTTTTTTTTTCGGTAGAAATCGTTGTGAAAAAGGGGTACCCGTGCATTTGAAGCGATTTTTGACAGCGGATACCCGTTTATCCTGGTCTAGAATATTTCAAGGAGCTCTCTGGCATAGGTGTGATTGTTTGTGTGTTCAGGGCGAGCCGACGTTCAAGGACACGATGTTCCACCTGATCAAGCACGAGGTGGTCGCGTTCAAGAACGGCCGTGGCAAGCCCGCCAGACAGATCATCGTCTACGTGTCGGGAGTGCCCGAGGCGGAGAGAGGCTACTGGAGCAAGGAGGGCAAGGAGCTGGTCTCGGACGTCTGCCACACGTTCAGCATGGTATGGAATGATTGATTGCGTAATGATGATGCAATGCACTTGCAGGCGTACAATCCCGCCACGACGATCATCACTCTGTCGACGGAGGGATGCGAGAGATTCGTGCCCCAGGACAAGATCGCCAACATGAGAGTACGGTAGCCGCTAATTTATCGATTTTTGGTCGCTTTCCAAACGAGGGTTTGCAGGGACCCGACCCCCGCATCGGCCTCGTGATCGACTCGGTGGTCGTCAATCCCAAGGTCAACGAGTTCTTCCTCCAGTCGGCCAAGGCACTCAAGGTACGGTTGTGGTGTGGTGAGGGGCGACGAATGTAATAATTCCCCCATTGCAGGGCACTCCTCGCACCATCAAGTACACGCTGGTGGCGGAGCCGGTGAACCCGGCCAATCAGCTCTCGATGGACCAGCTGCAGAACCTCACTTGGGCACTCGCCCATCTCCATCAGGTGAGGATCTTATCATAATTTATGCCCAAGGGCTCTGCAAAAATCGTACGGTCTCTCATTTTCCCGTGCTCTCTCGCTTTGCCTGACCGGCGAGAGATCATTGCGAAATGAGAGACCGTACGTTTTTTGCACAGTTTCTGTTATGTCCCCAATCGATCGAAAATCAATAATTCTCCTCTGCAGTACTGCTTCGGTACGATCGGCTTCCCGTCTCCCTCGAGAATCGCCGGCGATGCGGCGAAGCGTGCCCGTGATCTCTTCAGAGCTAAGCAGTGAGTGTTTCTGAGATTCGCTAGGGGCTTTAAGAGACGTCAAATTTGGTTTGCGAGTGTGCTTTTTTTAAGAGGCCCCCCTTTCCGAAGAGTTTGCGGCATCCCGCTTCATATCAGCTTAAAATTTTAGTCCATTAATAAATAATCAAGGTAACTTAACATCTCTTGCAGGTTCGCGACTCGCAGCAAGGGGCCGTACAACTTGGAGGAGCTCAACACCATTCTCGGATACAAGTGCGAGAAGGCGTCCGCGACGACCAGATCTGTCTAAGACGAAGACGAATATCCAGAAGTGTCCTCTCCCCTCCCCTCCCCCACCCGTTTACTCGAACTATGTAATTTATTTGTATTCATCAATTTCGTAGAAGTACTCATTTGTAGATGTCGTAACTCGACACTAATATCACCCTTGCTCCATTCTGAACATAGAAGGTTTTCACTAAACACTGTACCTCTTCACTTTTCAACTATCTATGCTGCTCTACTTTTTCACTCTGCCACCGTTTGATTTGTAGAAGTAGTTGAACACGTTCTTTTACCCTTGTACATTGTTCCCTAATTAATAACTAAACACCAACCATTTTCATCCAGCAATAATTTCAGAAGGTTTTCTAGCCAACCCCATGTATCGTGTTATCCCTTTCTGGTTTGCTTATTCTCCCACTGGGTACCCACTGTTTTCCGCTGATCTAATCTAATTCGCTTTGTTGTAAGTATTAAACGGGATCCAAGTGTTATTCAATAAAATTGTTGGCAGAAACGTGATTGGTTGCATGTCAAGGGGGAATGGAAATCTGTTTTAAGTCGAGTCTCGGTACCTCATCTGATCCTATCTCACAGCACACACTTATTGTTATTGTCACTTATGTTATCTCATTAGGTGTCAAGAAAGGAATAACACAAAATTGAGATAACATAAATACTTACCACAAAAATCAGTGAAAAGTTTAGTTTAAAAATAATAAAAATTTGCAAGTTCGACACGATTACACCCTTCTCTTGAACTTACCGTACTTTGAGACGCTAGTCAAATTTGTAAAAGCTGCTTTAATTACCTTAATTAGTGCTGTATCAACATAATTTCTTGTCAGAATGGCGGCGGACGAGGTCGCCGACGAGGCCGTCGTCGCCCTAGATGATCCCGAGTGCGCTTCCCCCGGAGGCACCAGCGACAGCCATCTTTACAGCGTCCCACCCCAGGTTTGCCATCTTTCAGCAAGTGAATCCATTGTTAGAAACGATCCGATAGCTCCTCAGCATATCTGATAGGATTGCATGACAAGGATTGAAGGATTGAATCCTCGAATGCCGGAGAAACTAACTTTACTCTATGGCTTACCTGCAATCTAAGTTCATCTTTATTTGAACATGCTCTATTTCAATGCAACTGATACGTCCTGGGAACAATAACGGAGCTTTGACGCATTAATTGTGGGGTTACGAAGCCATTCTGAAACAGTTCATTCCAGATATCAAAGTACTTCTCTGACTTCGGTCACGCTGTGCGACGGATGCAATTCGAGGCCGCGTCTCAGGTAATCGCTACGTTTTTAAAAATTATCCTGGTTTGTGAACTCGCTCGCAAAGCTGATTTTTGTAATGGGACGAGTATGCTAAATCCTCACACTATCAGTACCTATTGATTCTCCGAATAGCTTTCATCGTTGTTTCAAGGATCTCGCTATAAAATGTCGTGCCATTTAGACAGATATCTGTGATCTCACTGTTATCTCACTAGAAGACACTATCAAGAAGCTCTGATCCATCCAAGACTGAATTGCTGATTGTAAATACTCTACAGGGAACTTTTTAAATCGATGGATAATACTCATAATATGGCTTGTAGGAGGTTGTAGGGGTGGACAATCGGGATTTCTAAACGGAGAACGGAACTCAGATATTTTACTCTCTACTCTCTTTTCAACAATTGCGGAGTTGAGAGAGGTCTCCTTCAATGCTCCTTCAATTTTCAATGCTGATCGCTGGAGAATTACATCTTTTCTGCAATTCTCATTCGTCTGTACAATGCACGATCTCCACTGGACAATGAGTTGCTATAAACTATCTTTTCCGCAGGTGATGCACACGGCAGTGGAGGCGGCTCGTGCCAACGACGGGGAGGGATATGGGAGGAACACGTCGGAAGTGGCCAGCTGGAAGGAGATATTGACCGCATTCGGGCAGGTATGGTGGTTGTTCCTTCCCCTAGATACATTTGCAGTGCGTTCAAGAAGAATCTGTATACAGTTAGATAATCTTAAAGTTCCCCTCCACACACTTTCAAACAATCGACATTTGAATTCCCGCACTTTTTATATCTCAGCCCTCAGTGGAGCAATCCTCTTCAAACAGTGGTATCTATAGTTTGGCGCCCTAGAGATGCCGACAGCAAAAGATCAAGTTGATTACTCTACGCAGAACCCAGATATAAAAATGCGGGAATTCAAATGCCAATTGTTTGTGAAGTGTGTGGAGGGGAACTTTAAATTCCTGATAGAACTTACCGATAGTGGGTCATAGCAAAGGTGCCCTGAGGGTATTCAAACGTTGTGTTGATATTCATTTGAATATTGGGGCTAGGTTGATCGAGAACCGAGGCAGAATGCTGTTGATCAGGAATCAAATGCGCTGGTTTGGCACGTTTTCTCATGTTGCCGAATCCCTGTTAGAACTTACCGATAGTGGGTCATAGC
>LS494235.1:30711-60216 GCA_900490845.1 Pristionchus japonicus | reverse complement strand
TCCGTGGGTTTTGTGGCAGTTTTTGAGCTACAGCTCGATTTCTGTAGCGCTGTTCTGGGCAAAGATATAGACTTCTAGTTTGTTTAGATCGATAGAGCATCGAAAACTGACTCAGTGATGTGTTACCGATGAAGTTTCAGCGACTACGTTGAATGGCACAAACATGACCTCAAAGTTGAAAGGCTGAAAACTACGGGTGCTGCAGCTCGACCGGGAATGATCACTGACACTAATCCTTTCACAGGGGACCCAGGGGGGCCTAGGAGGGTCCGAAATCGTCGAAAACCCGGAGTCGAAAAACAACTCGATGACAGATTCTGCCTATTTGAGTCGATTCTTAGGTGAGAGGCGTGATATCCGTACAGCTTCTCCTGTCACGTATCGAACATAGCGGAAATTGGCGAAGTCTAAGTCGTAGTTCGAGCAGCATCGAAAACCTTGACGGACAAAAGATGTCCATGATGATGGATTTCGAACAATTACGATTCTTTGATGATCCCCACACCAACAGTTTCGTCACGAATGGAATCGGGTTTGAATTAACCGCATAGCCATCAACTCGGAATCGGACCATTCCAGACACCTTGAGCACACAAATGTTCGAATCATGCGTCAAATAATTAAGGAATAAACACGCACCAATCTCAATTCCGAAACGGATTCAGGAACGTAGTTGAGAACTTGCCATATCAGATCTTCTGGCAACAATTCAAATTGGGAGAAACTGTTTACAGAGGATGAATGCTGCGGATTTACTCAACTCAAATTAGCGAAGGCGAGAATGGTGAACACGGAACAATGAGCGAGTGAGGCGCATCGCGTCTAATGCGTGTAGCTGAGCCATTCCATGCGGGGAGTCTGCAGTGAGACCAATGCTTCCGCAGGACAAATAAAATAAGATAATCTAAGTTGGCATAATTCAAACAAACAATTGAAATGCAATATCGATGAAAATACTCATGCTTGCTTCAAAGATGTGGAGAAAGTGGAACAAAACCGAAAATTAATAACCGTAGGAAACATTACACGTTGGTACCACTTTTATCGCATAAAAATCAATATCGAAAACGTTAGAAATAGCTGGAATGGAAAAGGGATATGTACGTGGGATTCATGTGAGCCTGACATTGTCTAGAATATCTCGTTCTTTCGCGTAGAATGCTTGATCATCAGCGTACGTGAGGCTGCGGTGACCGCTCTGGTGCGCAAAGACAAATTACACTTTTTCGTCAGCACTACATGCTCGTTTGTTGTATAATCGAAATCCTCCGGATACGCATTGCAGTCTGTTGTGAACCAAAGATTCTTGCCAAGCATTGGTAGGCGCTGTAACTTCTTTTTATTCTAAATTTTGTTCCAAAATACTCAATATTAACCTCTCTTAGCAGATCAACTCCGCTAGGACCGAGGTATCGGCAATATTCACTGTTGGATACACATAGCTTGTCGAGTTTTCTTGAAAGCATCTCGATGAATATGGGAGCCCATTTAAAATCAAGGCGTCCAAAGAAATAGCGGCTTCCGCTCGGGACTGACATTTCTGTATCTTGATGAATCCTCAGAGACCGTACCATTGACGATATTTGGAGAAGAAAGTTCTCTGAGAAAAGTATACAATATTTTTTTTAAAACTATTTCTATTCATGTCACCTGGATAGGGAATAGTGGTACTGCGCAGAGCAATTGTCACTTCGTCAACTTTGCCCAATTTGATCAGGTTCAAAAGACGAATGCTGGAAATCCATGCATTGCAAACGAAAGTAAAGGTTTGCTGACCTCGCATCATGCGCTAGGATGTCAACATTGATATGGAGCTTTCGAAATTTGACTTCTTTGAGCAATGTGTAGACAACATCTTGTTCCTTTGGGATAGTATATCCATGCAACAATACTTTGCCGATTTGTCGTCCCAAGCATTTTCCCAGGAAAATCTGGATGCTCTCATCACTCACATTTAAGATTATCTCGTATGTCTAAAATAGGTTTGATATTCTTCCCAGTTTATTGAGATTTCTGACTAATGCGATACTCCTAGCTCTCCGAAGTTATCTCAACTGTAAAATAACTCACAGCCGTTTTCTTCATCAAGTGAATGGGGAATTTTAGAAGCTTCAGACGTAGTTCAAAAAGCTTTATGTGATGCGACTGGCATTTGATAAGCATGTACATTGAGTTGTGAGACTCGAGCAATTGTCCACAAATATTCAGTTCGCTCACGAATGGAATGGCGATGCTTTCAACTACATACTCATCAACTCTGTATTGGATCATTCGAGAGGCCTGAAAATTTCAAGCACAGTATAATGGTAGGTGAGCATATTTACTTTTGCAATTTAACTCACCAGTCTTAGGTGAGAAACAGACTCCGGTACGTATTCAAAAACATTCCATAGTAGTTCCTTTGGCAACAGTTCAAATGAAGATGTATTTAATCCTCGAACGAGCTGGTCCATGTTGAACGCTGGTGTTTTGGAACGAGACGAACCATGTAGATTCTCCATATCTACGGGTGACTTGATCCAACACAGTGGTCTAGATCAGTTTGACGGTCTACATATTGAGGGCGTCGCACTATACACCGTATTCAATGATATTTCCTTTTGTTAGCAATCCAGCGCTTCCTCAGGGTAGCATGAAATAGAGAGAAACGTGAGAGCTCATTATAATGTTTTGCTCATAAGATGGGGTGAAACTGAGGAAGAATCGCCACGGGCGAATTACTCAAGACGACTTTGTTTCTCGTCTCAATTGGCAGTGCCAGAAGGAAGAATGTAATACCAATGTCCTTTTGCAAAGAAGATCCTTATTCGAACATATGACAATTACATTTAAAGTGAGTGAAAATAGTTAGTGAGATCGCATTATAGACATTATAGATCTTAGATTAGTTCCAATCCGAATCAAATGCCTCGTTCGCTCTCGATACGTGCTTCACAGCCAAGTAGTGATACTGCTCTCGATAGGGTCGAACGAACTTATCGACGAGAATGGAATGATCATTCCACGAGTAAGAACGGGATTCAGAATACTCATCGCACATGACCGAAAGCCAGATCTTCTTATTGAAGTTTGGCAGGCGCTGAAATTGATTGTATTGTGAATTGTTTTGTTGATTACCTTACCCAACGCAGGTAATCCACTCCTCTATTGCACAAATATCGTGGATAATAAAGATTCTTGAAGCAAAGCTTGTTGAGTTTCTTCGAAAACATGTTCAAAATAATCGTAGCCCACTCAACATTGTTGACCCCGAAGAAATGATTCTTGTTCTTGTTAGAAAAGTTGCTGTAGACCTGAATAATGCAGATTCCTCGAACAAGAGTAGATAGCTTGTAGAGAAATTGTACTGAAACGAAAAAAAGCGGAATTTTTAAAAAAAATTTCGGCCGTGCCTGGATTTGGAAGCTCTACATTCTTGGCTTCAAGAACAACTTCATCGACTTTGTATGAGTTAATGGCAATCACTGCACGTTCTCTGCAAAAATGCATTATTTGTTCCGTTTCAAAGTCTTTCACTCCTTACACGTAATCTTTCGTCAATCTCTCTTTCGCGAGCTTCAGCTGCGCATTATCAACGTGAATTCCTCTAAGAACAATGGACACAACACCGATTTCCATCGGATCACAGCATTCCCTGATCCGAACTGTCCCGATTCTTCTGCCCAAGCATTCTCCCAGCCGAGTCAGCACACTATCGCTCTTGAAGCTGGTGGACATTTCGAATTCCTGCAATCCTTTTTGTCTCCACATATTTTTTACATAAATATACATGAGAATACTGACCACAACGTGTCTCTCGACATTTCGCAGAAAATCCTTGGATGGCAAACGCTTGAGCTTTAGACGAAGCTCGAAAAGCTTCACATCGCGCTTAAGGATGCTAATTTTTATGCTGACGCCGCCTGGAGACACCTTTAATACTTGCCGTTTGTTCTAGAGTTTTTGTAAAAACATACCACGGACATGTCAAACTCATCATCTGATTCAGATTCTGATTCAGATTCTAAATCTTTTCGATCTGATTGAACGGGTCCAGAAATGGTGAGCACTTTCACTAGAGGAACAGTCTTTCGCTCAAAAGCAAACTCGTGGACTCGGGTTTGGAGCAGTTTCGATACCTGGAATCGTAGAAGTTTAGGGTCATCATTTAGTGGGAGAAGAAAGCGCTGAAAAGGTGCCAATAACTCACCCGACTGAGCATGAATGCTTTCTCAGGAGAGTATTCGATGATTTCCCATAGCAATTCGCGTGGCAGGCGCTCGAAGGGAGAAAGAAACTTCGAGCCTCCAAATAATGTCTGCTTGTTTGTCGAGCGGCTATGAGTTGCCATATCTGAGTTAGAGTCTCTAACAAATTGTAAGCGCAATGAATTGCTGTAAGAGCAAGCCACTGGCAAGCAGATTCCAGCACCTCTTCTCTCAGCTTCCCGCGAACGCCACCTATTGGGTATATTCACATGACAGTGGAAAGTTATTTGAAGAAAAAAGTACGAAAACTGTTGAAAGTGAATAAACGTCGAAAATAACGCAAAAAGATGCTCGGACCTTCTCAAATTGGGACAGTAGAATGCAGACAGACAGTGCGACAGCGACATTTTATCTTCTATTGGATAAATCAGACTCAAAAATTAATAAACAATAAAACAAAGGGCTCTTTCGTCGTGAAAATAGAATCATCTGTTCTGATCAAAGCATTCATTCACATCAAATTGTTATTTGGAATTCAGGAAGCATGTTTCACTTTCAAATAGAAAGGTCTGTATAGTTGCCCATCAGTAAGCATGCGTGGACCATTTTCTCCCTTCACATAGTGACCATTTGACTCGTATTCGAAGTCCTCACTTGCATTTTCGTTGCAGTTAGCGTGAAACGAAATTTTCTTGGGAAGTAATGGCAAACGCTGTAAAAAGTAATTTTTGAATTCAATCTTTGTTTACCTTTATGAGGAATTCAACGCGTTCTCTATCCAGATAACTAGGATAATTGTAATCTTCCAATCGTAATGTGTCCAGCTTTCTCGACAGCATGTCAAGAGCAATTGACGCCCAATTGGCATTGAAGACGCCGAAGAACATGTTTCTATGAGTTTGTCGATGCGTATGCAAAAGCTGATAAATGTTCATCGACCGAACGATTGATGACAAATCAAGAAGTATTTGCACTGAAAATGTTGAATTGAGAATTGAAATAAAATAAGAGTCTACCACCTTGATCTCCTGATGTTGCATTAGCTCTTACCGCAATTGAAACGAAATCGATATTGTGCTTGTTCACAGCTTCCAGAAGAAACTTTCTGCAAACAAGGTTTTTACCAGGACTCTGTTATAATACATACGCAGATTCATCCGTGAGAGAATCGAGTTTCACTATTAGTCTATCAAACTGAATTTCATTAATTATTGCTGAGATCATGTCAAGTTCCGGAGCTTGGCAATAGTTTAGATTCAAGCTCATAATTTTTCTTCCCAAACATCCTCCCAGTGATCTCATTGAGGCCATGTCATCATGGCCTATGTTCCATCGTAATACATATTTCTAAAGTAGTTATTTATTTAAGGCTTTTCGAAAATCCCTGCCTTTGACAAGCCGTTAATCGCGTCGGACATCAATCGGAGTAAGCGAGTGCGTAGTTTCAGTCGCAGTTTGAATAGTTCGTTGAAGTTTCGCGGAACGAACATCGAGATAACAAGATCCGTTCCGTCCTAAATATAAGTTGACCACGATGAGTCAGAAGTCGTTTAAAAAGACAAGAGGCGTCGCACTAACCCTTTTCATCTCTATGTCGCTCACAACCATCACATTGCTACGTTGAAATGCGAATTCGCTCACTCGAGTTCGGAATAAATGGGAAGTTTGAAAGGAACAAATGTGATATCTGAATAGACCGAAACCTTACCTGGCTGAGTTCAAACGCTCTCTCCTGTGCGTAATCAATCACCATCCAGATCAGTTCACGAGGCAGCGACTCAAGAGGAGAAAGAACAGTTTCACACGCAGCGACATCGTCAGAAGGATGGCCTAACGTTGCCATTCTGCAGTGGTGATCCATTAACAGAGAGATACCGAGTCTAGTCGTGCCAAGCTTTTCTACTCTTTCTAAGAACTCTTGCGAACGAGAATTCGGTAATAAGTCCAGCATAACCACTGGACAACTGGGAGTTCGAAATATAATAGTTTTTTTTAATTTTTTCAAATTCGAATTTAGTCGCTTGAGTCAGAATCGATAAATTTCGATCGTTCCCTACAATAAAATGTCCGCATGTCTAAAAGTTTATTAAATGTTCGAGCTTAAATTTTATTTAACAAAATCATTACAAAAACAAATTGAATGGCGATAAGCTGTGATAAAATGTGGAACACAATTTAGTGAGAGTCAATTTAGTTTTTCAACAGGTGTTTCACTATGAGATAGTATGGAGAGTATGGATGTATGGAGTACGATTGTCCTTCGGGCCGAACCCCTTTAGAACGAAATCCACGCACGGAATGTCCTTCAACTTCGTATTCTATATTGGTCCCTGCATTCTCATCACATTTTGCTTTGAAAAATATCTTTTTGTTCAACATTGGCAAGCGCTTAAATATGAAATTATGTATTAAATTTGTTAGAATAGACCAACCTCTCGGAGAGTTTTCACACTTTCGCTTCCTAGATAACTAGGATGTTTGTAGTTGTAGAGTTGCAAGCTGTTGAGTTTTCTCGAGAACATTTCTAGAATTAGAGTCGCCCAATCTACATTGTAAACACCGAAGAAGAAATTCTGCCGAGATGTTTTATCAGAGTTCTGCTGAGTGATATGCATAGCACTGACTAGTGAAGACAACTCGAGAAGAATTCCCACTGCAACGATAGATTTCAATGGAATGTGGAATTTTTCAAACCTTTTTTGCCCTTGTCACCGGAGATGGAATTGTGAGTTACTGTTAGTGATAAATTGTCGACTCTGGAACCAGCAACAGTCGTAAGAAGGAATCTCCTGCAAAAATACAATAATCACAGCTCGACAATTTGAAGATGTTTACAACACTTACGCATATTCATCCGCCATTGTTTCAACATACACTTGAAATGTTTCGAAGTGAATGTCATTTATCAATGCAGAAATTTGATCCAAAACGCCCGGATAGCTGCATCCGTCTATCACAAATGTTTTTATTCTTCTTCCCAAGCAATATCCAAGGGTCTTTAGTAAATCCTTGTCGGAACTTTTCAAGCAAAAGATGTATGTCTGAATTTTTACTGATGTTGTTGTTATTCGCACAGAGTGTAAGTTCACCGTATTGAAACCGTATTTTTCCCGGTGGAAAAGGTTAGATATTGTGCGGAGTTTCAGGCGAAGATTGAATAGTTTGGTAGATCTCTCGGGAACGTTCACAGAGATATCAAGGCAGTTGCAACCCTTAATAAATGGGAACTATTGCCACTCCCAATCAGAGATACTTACAATATTGACACTTAAACGCTCCACAATCTTACTATTATTTCTTTGTAATGCAAATTCATTTACTTTAGCTCGAAATAAATGAGATGCCTGAAATAGTCAACGAGACAATTGAAAAAGCAGTTATGGTTTTCTTTGTTCGAAAAAGAGGATTTAGGTAGGGAAAAGATAGAAAAGATGCTAGGGAGAGTGCTTACTTGTCTGAGTTCGACGGCTTTCTCGGGCGCGTATTCGATAATCATCCAGATCAGATCTTGGGGTAGCTGCTCGAAAGAAACGTCCATGCCACCAACTGATCCTTAGCCGTTACAGGTCGATTCCGCGTCGGATGGTGAAGAAATGTCCGCAGGAAATCAAGGGAAAGTGTCAAAGGCTCATTTTTAGCGTCTTTTCTAGCATCTTTTTAGCGTCTTTTCTAGCATCTTGTTGAGCGTGAGAAGTGAAAATCGAGCGCTACCAGTGGGAACTTAGCAGCAGACTAGCTTGATTTGCATAACTGATCCATCCGTTAGCACTTGGTCAGGAGGTATTCCTCTGGGTACAATACATTTTGCGAAATTTTCATGCTCTTTTCTCTTCCTGTGCATTACTGGTATTCGTTTTCATCACCAACTCGAGTGGAATCGGGTTTTACGATAGATTATTGTCAGTTTTTGTTTGAATCGTCTCTTTAATTTAAAGAATCCTCAAACCATCCGAAAATAGTGCAACAATTGAAAATGATGAGACACTTATTCACAGATGAAACGAATTATTGTGTCTATGGTCATGGGACTGACAAATTTGCAATACTCGAGTAACAAATTATGCACACGACGCAATAATAATCCTCATCGTGTAGCCTTGGTCGACGTCGCCCACCATCCATCGGCCACTATTCCTGTTTCATCTAATTCGTTGTATAAAGCCAATTATTAATTTTTCTCGGCATTGCCAATTCATTCCACAATACTCACAAACTTACAGTGCACGCATTACCATTGCCTTAATTACATATATTCGAAATGATAGTCTGCGGAAATAAAATGGTCCTCAAGCACAAGAAGCGCTGATGATCCTCATCGTGTAGCCCGGGTCGACATCTCCCACCATCCATCGACCGCCCTGTAACCACGGAGATTCATGATTTTGACAAAAAGTGGACGATTGATGCTTCTTTCTGAATGTCTCTGTTGCAGCAAAACGAAGTGTTGCGAGCGAGTGAAATCAATCGTAGAATAGGAAGAGTTTTCGAACCAAACAGAGCAATCTTGCCGTGTCCCCGGAGAGCTGAATGTTGACGATTGTGTTGTTGTTGTAGCTCACTGTGTCGCGCACGGCGCTGAGAATAGACTGTGAACGCAAGGCTACAGATAGTCTCTTCTCAATGCTCTCTCGCCGGTTAGCCAACGCAAGAGAGCATGGGAAAGTGAGAGATCGTAAGATTCTTGTGCAGCCCTGCTCTCTGCAAGACTCACTACAATATCCCTCCCGGACAGGCTGGCGTGGTATCCGCCGGGACTGGAGTGCCTCCAGCAATGGAAGGATGGAGGGAGAGAGGTTCACAAGGGCAAGCAGCGCTTCCTGTGTTAATTTGTAGTTCCGGGTCCTTTAAAATATAGAGTTCAGGTATATTTCAGGACTTATGTGTTTGGGGAGTGGTCATAGAGATCATAGGGAAAATGCCGGCTATGAGCTCTACCTTGCTCCACACACGTAATTGACGGAGCTCGATAGTTGAACGGATATGTGCCCTGATTCGTAGAGTCGAAGTACCACTAAATTCTTTCTTCTCGCAAATTTGCCCTGTAATTACTCACCATGTTAGCCGTATTATTGAACACGACTCGAGCCTCCGGAGAGTTTCCGTAGCTCCATCGTTGGCCAACGCTCGAGAGGGCACTGAAATGAGCATAGCGCGGAAGGGGATGATGGTACTTCCGGGGTTATAGAGAGTGTGTCTTCAACCCACACACTCGTTCACCGGTCAGAGGTGAGAGACTGTGTGAAATGAGGAGATGGTAACCCGTATTTCGCGCTCTAATCATTACACAGTGCTCTGCCTCGACAGGGAAGGGTGAGTGATTTGCATGAATCGAACTGCAAGGGCGAGGGAGAGAAGGGATCGCTCTCCCCGCACATTTTGAATAATTTGCATGGCGGGAAACTGATTCCTTTACCCTTCTCTGGAGAGAACAATGGGGGGTCTGAACGCTGTGGTTACACTCACCTAACGTACATCACCGGGCCTTGTGATCCGTCGAGTCTTCTCAGTTCACAAACCGGAGTAGAGTAGAGTGTCATTTTATCAGCGCGGATGAGTGATATGTCAGTAATGCAAGGATCGCTGCCAAACTCGCCCAAGGGATCCGTCATTACTGAAAATTGCAGAAAATGGGGTGAGAAATGAGAATGGTAGGGATAGAATATTCTGTGTGTTTTGCTAGGGCCAGATATCCAAGAAGCCACCTCTCACCTCTCGTATAATAACTCTCTCCACCACACCCGGTTGTCGTTTTCACCAGTCTCTTTTACGGAATTCCACCACAGTTTGGAGCGAGAACGGGCTCATTCGATTGTAGGACACACAACAGGAACGCCTCATTGTATACAACCGAGATGCACTGGAACAGTGACTGAGGATATTCGGATCGGAACAAGAGAAAATAGAACGGATTTTGAGGCTCCAAATTGAGACTGAAAAAAGGAAATGTAATCACCCTAGCTTCATTAGCGCAGAAAACGCGGCACCGCAACTCGGACTCGGCGTAGATTGCCGAAATCGCGCTTCGAACTTGACTTGTCGTCTCTTCGGAAAGCATACAGTTGAGTTGGCCACCTGAAACTATCAGATTTTCACAATTGTGCTAGTTGAATGAGTCTTACCTGAACAAGGAATCCGGCGAAAATGATGTTTTTCAATAGCATTTTCCTTTATGTGACTGCCGTTTCGAAACGAGTCCGCTCGTGCACTTCTGTGAAATATGAGATCCGCTGATTCTAAGAGGAAGCGGATCTCTGACGTCTCCAATGGAGATGAGAAACCACCGAGTTCATTTGTTTCTAGGAAGAGGGGAAATTAGGAGGCGCATCTTCGTCAGAAACGACTGCTCCACTCTTTTTCGTCCAAAATCGTACCTGAACTTGCCTTCTCGTCCTCTAACAGTAATTTATATCACGCCTGTCACGAGAGAATCGAGCTGAATTTCAAATTCTTGGGAATGGAGCGAAAAAGTTGAAATGAGTTAGCATCGATTTTGAGCACCTCTAGGCATGCCCTAACAGCCCCCAAAGTCCCATGGTGCTGGGATCATCCTGGAGCTCCATTCACCGGGTCGTTTCCAGGTATTCCAAACTTCAATCGCGATTATCTCAGTTCTGGTGCATTTTAGAGGAAAAATGCTCTGGGAGTGACCCCTGCTTATTTCCTGCGCTCTATCGATCTGCACAAACTAGAAGTCATAAAAGTGCTTCCGAACAGTGATACATTCAAGCTCAGATAACTCAAAAACTTAGGAAAAGTACCCTCTAATTTTGAAATATGTTGTAAAGCTCGACGAGCTCTTTCGAATGAGTGGCTAACGAAAAATTTGGTGCCATGCTGTCCATGCATTTGCCCTATCAGAAGAATTTTGATTATTTGAAGTAATTTCATTTCATTCGCACCGCTTATCCAGCGCACGGAACGGAATGAAACATATCACTCTTCCCTCATTGTCTTGCGTTTTCTTTCATTCTTCACATGTTTCATTTTCCGTGCGCAATCTTAACTTTTTTTTCACCAAACTTTTTTTTCGCATTTCATGACTTTTAGAAACACAGTTATGGAATAGTACAATTATGGAATGCAATATTCAAATGAATTATGTCATTACAAAAATAACAACAGCAATCTTTTGTATGAACAATGTCTAAACATTTTGAAAAGTTTCACTGCTTCTTGAAAAATGTTTGATGGACATTTCCGTTCCGGTGATAGTTTTCGCTCCAATCTTCATTTCATAATCGTTGAGCACGTAATTCATTCCAGCCGGAAATTCTTGGCACGTGGCTTCGAACCAGACTTTCTTGTCGAGATGTGAAAGCTTCTAAAAATCGAAACATTGCTTGATTCACATAGGTCTTGCGTATCTCTCAATTCGCATACGTAAGCAAGTTTTAAGATACGGGCCTTTTAGAAATGACCATAATGTAACTTTGAAAGGTATTCATGCCTCGCCAAGGCGCTTGACGTCATCGCTTTTGAAGTGAAGCTTGAAGTACGGGTTCGAAATTTTCAGTGAATCGACTTTTCTTGTGAACACCTGGTGAATGATTGACACCCAATCGGCATCGCGCAATCCGAAGAAGAAATTGGAATTACGATCGAGATTCCGGACCTGAGATTGCATTTTTTTTAACAGCATCTCAGATTGGTATGATTTTTTTAATGACTACCTGGCATTGCAACACGAACAAAGAGCGCACGGAAGACGAGATTCCGAGCAGGATTTTTACTAAAATTGCACATTTGATTATGACATTCGTAGCGTTCTACATAAATTTACAGCCTATCAACCCCGCAGTAACTCAACATGACTTTTCTCAGAGAGAAGCAGATCTATTCGAAACTCACAACTATCGGTTGCAGTAACTCTATGAACAGTGAGCTGCAGTTTCTCGACTGCGTGGTTCTCGAGAACACCCAGAAGATGTTTTCTACAAAGTCAATTTGGAATCGCTTATGTACACCATAGACAAATGGTTCCGTAAAGGGATCGAGATCGAAGCGAAGCTCACCCGACTTCCTCCGTTAGAGTATTGATTAGGATATAGAGTTTCCCGATTTTGATTCCTTCCAGAATGTTGAAGATACTTCGCGAATGAGCCAGAGTAACATCGTCCCCGACCGAGGGTACCATTGTCTGACCGACGCTTGATCCGATACACTCTCTAATCAGGGCAATCGTGGCGGTATCAGAAACGTTCAGCAGCATAGTATATTGCTGCAAATGACTGCGTACGATTGACTAAACGGCACTTCTACACTTTCCGGGCATCGACCCGTAAAAGCAGCAAATATAGTCACTGACCATCTCATTATCCGACATGATGAAGTGTCGTTTGATCAAATTCTTGGGAATCCCTCGAAGACGGAGTCGCAGCTCCCATAGGCTGCATAGAGATGCCGGGATAGTCAAACGGGTGTCAATGAGATGTGGGACCTAAAAATTGCATTCATTGCTGATTTTGCTCGATTTAACAACAAGCGGATGAGCAATATAGCCGCAAACAGTGTGATAATGCTAATCTGTTCGATTTTGATATTCTCACCTCAACGAGGCCATTGTGGTGAATGTCTAAACTGGCATCGGCCACGAGTTGTATGTGCACAGGTTGGAGTGCAAACTGGTACACGCATGAGCGGAAAGATTTGGATGTCTGAACTGTCCTCATTAATTTTCTTTTTTACTCTGGAATTTAACAGTTCACTTTTCTCGGTGAGAAAGTGTGAGAGCACATAAAGATAACGACGCTAGGCAAACAAAGACATTCCTGTGAAAATTCTCTTATGAAACTCACCAGCCTCAGTTGGTAAATGGACTCCGGAACGAGTTCGAATATTTTGAACTTTAATTCCGCGGGAAGAAGCTCGAAAGGAGAGGAATCGCTCTCATCTCGAGCCCTCTCTCGACAGTCAGAATCGCTGAGAGACAGTCTCTCCATAGCTTGTGTGTTGTTATCAGTCAGTGTTTGCTCTTCGACAGGCATCAGTGAAATCGCACCCAAAACTGAAAATTCTTCAGGACACGTTTTGACCAGAAACTACAAAGAAACGATTATCGATCGAGTTCTGCTTCACTGTAAAAGCACACTTCATTCAATGGTTGTTTTTTCACGAAAGATCTTGAGCAAATTAACTTAAACGCGAAGAATTGAGAAGTTCGTGAAAGAACGAAGCATACAAATTACACAACCAACATATTAAAAATAACTCAATATTCAACTTTAACTCTGTGAAATATGATACCTTTACGCTTGGGGTACATTTGTCGCCATTCTCTGCTTATCAATCAGGTTGACTCTAGATAGTGTCGGAACGATTTATTACGATAGATCATTAATGCACAGTAACAGCAAGTAAAGTAAGGAAATAGCCAAAGGTAAGTACGAAATTACGGAAGGGGCTCATGCGCATAGCGCCCACGCGCGTTGGGTCTCTCTTTAGAGCCCATTTCACAGTGAGGGTGCAGTGATGGAAGTCAGAATTGTGAAGCATCTCGGTCGCGCCTCGAGCGGTTTTGTACTTCTGAATGTCAAAACTGATCTCGTTTGAGACATAAGAGCCGTAAAGTAAAACCGTAAAATGACAGGAGCCAATCACTGCAATGGGCTCAATGTCACTCTCTCACCGCTTTCGAAAGAATCAACTAACCGATTCTTCCCCTCAGCCGAAACCACGATCGTCCTTGTTGAGATGCTGGCAGATCTACAAGAGTACGTATGAGCCAGATTAATTGTCTTATGAGGCACTTATAGTCATAATACAGATTTTGAGAAAATTCGTCAGCTTCCGCAACATTCATCAACTTCACAGCGTTCTGACCATCATTGTTCTCTCCAGAGAAGGGTAGAGCAAAGGAATCAGTTTCCCGTCATTCTAATTGAGCCGGGAGAGCGATCCCATCTCTCCCTCCATCAGCTTGATTCATGCAACTCGTACACCCTTCTCTGTCGGGGGGGGGGGGGGAGGGGGGACAGGGGGGGGGCAGAAGGCGGTGACTTACCATCCTGAGAGCGTCGCGAGTCTCCCTGTCGTCCCTTCCAACGCCCATCTGCAATACGCGCCCACGATCCTCTCTGTGCAGCTTTTGACTTCTCTGCAAAACCACTTAATGGAGATGGCAAAATAGGGGCTATGACGTTTGAGCAACGACAAATGCGCAACGGCTTATCACGCCTCTCACCTAAGAATCGATTCAGAATGGCTGAATCTGTCAGCGAGTCATTTTTTGACCCTAGGTTTCCGACGATTTCGGACCCTCCTAGGCATCCCCGGGCCCCTTGTGAAAGGAATAGTACCAGTGATCATTCCCGGTCGAGCTGCAGCTCCTGTAAGATGCAGCCTTCTAATTTTAAGGGTATGCTTCTACCCTTCGAAGTGAATGTTACATCGACTTTGGGACCTGTTTCGGAATGTCCGTTCGATGCTCCATCGACCCACACCGGTTGCGTATCGATATCTTTATTCATATTTGAAATATTTGCATCGACGTGTATCTCAAAAACCGCTTCAAAAGCTACGATTTTTCTTTCATATTCGGATAGCCCTCGTCACGGGGAATCCATTTATACCCCTGAAGTCCCAAATCGAGGGGGACTAACTGGTGTTCCATGCCGAAAAACCAAAAATCTATCGAAATCCCATAAAAACCAATCAGTGGCGAGTGAAACGCAATCATTTGCCGCTTCATTCCACGCTCTCGCGCACAACGACGCGGTCTCTTCTTATTCATTTTCATTTGCGTTTCACTCGCCACTGATTGGTTTTTATGGGATTTCGATAGATTTTTGGTTTTTCGGCATGGAACACCAGTTAGTCCCCCTCGATTTGGGACTTCAGGGGTATCAATGGATTCCCCGTGACGAGGGCTATCCGAATATGAAAGAAAAATCGTAGCTTTTGAAGCGGTTTTTGAGATACACGTCGATGCAAATATATCGAATATGAAAAAAGATATCGATACGCAACCGGTGTGGATCGATGGAACATAAAACGGACATTCCGAAACAGGTCCCGAAGTCGATGTAACATTCACATCGAAGGGTAGAAGCATACCCTTAAAATTAGAAGGCTGCATCTTACAGGAGCTGCAGCTCGACCGGGAATGATCACTGGTACCATTCCTTTCACAAGGGGCCCGGGGGTGCCTAGGAGGGTCCGAAATCGTCGGAAACCTGGGGTCAAAAAATGACTCGCTGACAGATTCAGGTCGAGTCTTAGGTGAGAGGCGTGTTATAACTGGTCAATCAATGGAAGAAACCAGAGCAACTGAAAAATTATTGATAACGAAAAAGAGCAAACAATAGTGAATCATATCTGAACAAAAACAAGGACAAATTTCATGATCAGCGCTTAATGCTACCCTTGAAAACTCTTACGATTATGGGACCCATCAATTATCTCGGGGCCATCTGTTCTGATGGGACCCATCAATTCTGAAAGAGATTTCAAAATTCTGCTAGGACCCAACAATTCTGATGGGACCCATTAACTCCCTTAGCACCGATCAATTCTGATGGGACCCATCCTCCCGAACAGAGCCCCTTATTTCACCCACTTTTAGCATAACGGCTGTCTTGCGAGTCTCCATCTAGCTTCCGAACTGCAGGAAACTCGTCAATATTTGTGTCTCTCGGTTGATTTTTCCATTGATGATTCTTGGAATAGTCTGAAAATCTATTTCATCCTCTTCTAGCATAGAATGCTTTTGTCCGCAAAAATGTTGGGATCTACTTTTGCATCGATTTTCTTGAACCCATGAAGTGAACATTAACTGAAGAGTGCAGTACCTCTCGCTTCTCCATCATCTTCATTCCAAGTGATTATTTTCCGCTTTCGGGGAGGTTCACGTGTATCGCTTGATGGTAGCGAAGGAAGGGCGGCACGGGTCGGATTGGTGTCATCTAAATAATTACAGCAGGATTCTCTAATTTCGAACGAAACCCCATAAAATTTCCACGGTGAATCGAAAAGGTTTAAAGAACAATACAATCTAACGAGTTCGAGCGTTGTGATCAACCCATTTATCTTCTTGTTCGAGGACTAAAAGTCCTCGACATCTACAAAATAAAGACTACCTCTTGCTTCGCCACCATCGCCAGCATTTCCATCTTCTTGGAATTCAACAGATTTTGTTGGCTCCACTCCCGCATCCACAACTTCCTCCTTCACTTCTCTCTTCACTGTCACGACCTCTGCCTTCTCCCTCTCCCCTCGAATGAGTTCCTCCCAGTTTCTCGGAAAACCGCATTCAAATCGCTCGATCAGATGGGCGGGAATGCCTAAATTAATTCAAATTCCGTTTTTATCACTACTAAAGAATTATGTGATTTCCTTACCAGACCCGGCTGCAAGTTTCTCATTCATATCTCCATCCAGTTTGATGATATTTCCCGCCTTGGTCCGCAACGTTCTAGAGTCGATTCTTTTTGCGATTGGTGTTGTACTGAAATATAGTGGATATTGAAGCTTTTTATTCGAGTGCCACTCTCATTGGAGAAGAGCCCTGAAAATTTTTAGTGACGGTTAAAGCTATCATTAAAAAAAGAGTTACAAAAGGGAATATGAATTCTTAGATTATGACTACGAGTCATTAACTTACATCCGTTTTTGAAGAGTTGTCCGCACTATTATGTATCCTTGAACGTAGACACTGCCATTATCAAGCTGAAATAGGTCTTACATTGAATGAAAATTCGCTCAAGAAGTTCGCGCTCACTCGAATAATCCACGATTGGAGTGTAGTTGGCTGATCTCCAACCAGAATAGTTGCATCGGACCCTCCAGTGCCTGAAAACATTGATTTACGAGTAATCAGCATTACGCAAAACCTCGACATATTCATTTATTAAGTTCTCACTGCAAAAATATGAGTAAGAAATGAAATTATCACCCGGCCCGGCTTCCGGTGCCTCCTGCTTTACATGGAACGCCATTGTGGGCAAATTTTCGACTTGATCACCTCTATTTGATAATGAATGACTGAAATTAATGTCTGCTGAGCAATAGAGAAAGATAAATCAAAAGGTAGGTAAAACGACCGATATATACGAGTGGAAACACGACTGAACGACAGGAGTCAACGATAATTTATCGAAAGTTTGCAGGTTTAATAAATTGTTGTTCAAATATGTATGAAATTCGAGCAATCACAAATGAAAACTTGATGTATGTACATAGATCATATTTACATGCGATTCCCTACGGTATTCTACATGAATCGAGCGGATATGGGAGAAGGAAAGGCAAATATTTACAGCAGATTAGCGGGCATCTGGACTATTACGGAGAGACTCGTGGCACACGGTTCACTGTACTAGAAACCTTTCTGTAAGAGGCGAGCGAATATTGATTGTGGGAGTGACAGAGACGGATCGACCGGCGTTGTAGTTCCAGTTTCTCCTGGAATTAGACACTTTGTGAAATCAGGATAACCTATGATATGATCGTAAGAGGTGCCCAAAAACGGTGCTAACTCATTTCATGATTTTCTTTCCATTCCCAAGAATTGGAAATCAAACTCGATTCTCTCGTGACAGGCGTGATATAGCCGTGCCGTTTGGCGTTTCGGAACTTCTGTACTTTTTGGCCCATGGTCTCCCTCATTATGACCGCTTTGCTTGAGAAGTGAGGCGGGGAATGAGAAGGGTAGGGATAGAATACTCAATTGAGAATGGCTGGGCCAAAAAGTACAGAAGTGCCGGCGTTTCACTATCCTCACCCGCAGGATGTTGCTGTTCACGGCCGGGATCTTGCGAACCGACCGTTTGATAGGACGGCGTGCGAAACGTTTTCAGGATTTTTCTTTTCACAGAGCATGCGTGGAACAAGTCGATCGGTCTGCAACTGGCAACTTGTTTGAGAATAAAAACGTGTTGTCGAGTTCTTGCTAGAGGAAAACCTCGTGCCGACGATACTCTTGTTCCTCTTCAGCGCCTCGCGGGCCTCCTCCTCCGTTCCGAACTCGACAACTACTTTTCCCACCGGGCGGCCGCGAAAATGGACGAACTGCAACATACGCATTCTAACTGTGAACAAACGGGCTCTTTCCTGTTTTTTGGCCCCAACCTATTCCTATAGAGCATTGCTCATTTCTACCTCCAACATGAGGTTGAAGCGGGTGTGGACCAAAAAACAGGAAAGTTCCAACAAACGTACCGAAACTCTGCGTAAAGAACTTTGTCTTACCTCGATTTCCTTGCATATCAGTGGTGCGAACAGTGAGTGTATTTCAGCAGCGCAAATGTCGAGCGGAAGCGCACGCATCAGAACGACTTTTGGACTGCGCCAGCGTGTCTTGTCAATCGATGGCCGGTCCTCGTCTGCAATCACCGTTGAGGAACAAGGAACTCCGTTGAGATTATCTAAACATGAAAAGAGATTCATTACCATTCTCGCTCTCGTTCTCTCTATGTTGAGAGATCTCGAAGCCATGCTGCGAATAGGTGGTGCAAATTAATATTATTGTTTTTTTGTAAAAATCCCTGTTCAACTAGCCCTATAGTTCACATAATGAGATCGTACTTGTCTCGCCCGAAGCTCCTGGTTCATCGTTGTGAGCAGCAATCACTGCCTCTGTTGCTCCTTCCTCCGATTTGACTTTTCTCTTCTTATTCGGCCTTTCCTCAGATCGTATTCGACTCTGGAATTAATATTGTAAGGAGCAAAGCCAGGGATTACGAAATAAGACTTATAAAGTGCAGGTATTAAAACATGTACCAGTAGGGAATAAAACGAGGGGGAGAGGGGGCGGCTCACTCCTGCAGAGGGAGCACCGGCAGATAAATACAATAAGTACCGGTAAGTCATACCATTGGACGATTTCGAAGAGCGTCTCGAACCTTCTTAGGAAAGCCTTGACATCCCTCATTGAGATGATACAGTAAGACATCACTACAACAACCAGTATAAATATTTGCATTTGGGATGGCTTGGCATGAAACGCTCTCTTCATTTTACACACTCTCTCACCGGTGAGATAGCCGAGAGAATGTGCAAAAAGAGGAGAATCACTTCGTGCTAAGCCATCCCAAATTTACATGCACAACAACAAAATTTGCCTGATTTTAAATCTCAACTCCACTACTCTACTCGCATGCGAAGGGTAAGAATACGATCAGTGGGGACAGAATTGATGAGACCCAAAAAAATATAGAAAAGTACATCCTGAGAAACTTTAAATGATGAGAGAGAAGGCATAGAGCTCAAAAATATAAAGCGCCGTTTTTTTCTCTCAGATTGATGAGAGTTTGTGATGATGGAAGAGACGGCGATCCGAATTTCTACGGCGCGTAACCTTACATACTTTTCTCGTAATACTGTTGTAAATCCAAATATTGCAAAGATGTGACCATACTTTGCATAGCTGGATTTACCGAGTATTGTAACCAGAATTTCACAAACCTCGTTCCAATCTTTTGTCTGTTTTTCTCCATCGCTGCTATTGCCTCTTCCTCCGTCCGGAATTCGACACTCCCATACCCAGAAGGGCTTCCTTCGCGATCCAAAGTGAGCTGAACTGTGTTTAATGCCGTTTTCCTTACAAATATTGGCACTTGTGAAGTTCCCCGGAAGAATAGATCTGTTTCACTCATTCTTTAATTTGTGTTGCCCTGAGCAGGGTTGGTGGTCGGGGTAGACGGTGGATAGGCACTATTCCGTTGAACTCCACAAGTACCCAAATATATATATTCACCCAACCTTGATGTCGAAGCATCTGTGCGGTGCAAAGAACCTCTCGATCGCTTCCACATCAACTTCATCCGGCAGACCTCTCAAGATAATCTTGAGCGGGTTTTTAATATTGTCGATGGTAGTGCAAGGTTCAGGACGGAGTGGAACAGCCTCAGTGAGCGGAAGAGGAGCAGTGACGCCTGACCGGAAAGCATGATTTCATATTGAAGATGTGGTGTAGGAGTTTGCCCGGCATAGAGTAGGAGTTGCCCTCCCCCCCCCTCCACGACTCAAAATTCAACAAGGCGATCTTTGTACAGCTGTCGGAGATTACAAAGTAAGGAACCAGATAAAGATACCAATGATGTTCCGCACCTCTTATTTCTTCCTCAACGCATGCTCCGCTGATTCTTCGAAATTCGACTCCGGAAAGGTAGCTTTGAAACTGTTTCGAAAGCGAGCGAGCGAGAACCAACTCGATATATCTGTAATAAATCATCTCTTTAACGATAAACTCGAATGAATACTGTCTAAAGTAAAAGGTAAAGGTAAAGTTATCCCTTTATTCAAGGCACACGAAGTCCTGCGAAACATTACAGCTAGGCCAGTAAAGATTCAAGGCCAATTCAGTCTGGAGGGCCTATTCTCTACTTCGGACCTACTTTACCGCGTTATCTAGTCACTAGCAATTTCCCCTTGCGGGTGCCTTGGTGAGGCGGAGGCGGTGATACGACCGGGGGTTGAACCCGGGAGAGATGGAATGGCGGGGCGCGAAAGTACAAATCAAATATTGTTAGGTTTTTATCGTCAGTAGCTATGACTCGTTGAATCCATCCCAATCTTTCCCAACCTTACATAAACTACTTAATAATAGGAACAAATCATTATCTTGTGAATGAAACCTTCATTGATATAACATTCATCTGACCTCGTCCCAATTGTCAGAGCGTTATTCTGCAGCGCGTATCTGGCTTCTGTTCTCGTTTTGAACGAGACCGTCGCGTCTCCTGACGGTCGGAGTGTGTTTCGGCAGATAGCGAGCTGTAAACTGGATACTTTGCTTCAACATCACTCTCTACAATGTTTGGTAGAACTTGAGTTAAGACGTACCTTGATTTCCTTGCATTTCGTTGGGGCGAAGAATTGCTCAATCGAAGCAGCGTCGACACCCTCAGGCAGACCACGCATGAAAAACTTCTTCGGCATCCTCCCACTTTCAACATTTCGCTTTTCTGGCGGGTCCGGCGCATCGGCAGAGCCAGATGGCATTGAAGGTGGGGCTGCATTGGTAGGATCGCCGAGGGACACACCCTCTGAAAATATCGCCTTGGCAGATGTCAAAAAAATTGCCTCGATATTCAAAGCTTTTGCGGTTCTCTTTTCCTCCATCTTCTTCATTAGTTGTGTTTTCCAAACTCATGAAGTTTCAAAAGTGGACCTCTCGATTCTCCGCTCTCCTCGACTTTTCCATCTTCGTGGGATTCCGCCGGATTGATTGGCTGCTCTTTTATCTCTGTACGATCTGAAAATAGAAAATAGTCAAAGATCAAGTTTTGCCTCAACAATCGGAACACGATCGGTTTCTCCTCCCATTCTTATAAATTTTTCCCTTAATTGTTTTTCCTTTGAACGAAACCCCATAGAGTTACCACTGTGAAATAAGTAATACCTCGCGCTTGCCCATTATTCCCGGTCCCTTCAGCTTCTTGCAATGCCGCGGAATTGGCAGGCTCTTCTTCAATCTCCACAACTTCTTCCTTTACTTCCCTCTTCACTTTCACATCCTCTGCCTTCTCCCTCTGCCCTCGAATAAGTTCCTTCCAGGCCTTCGGAAAACCGCATTCGAATCGCTCGATCAGATGGGTGGGAATGCCTGAATTCGGGTTGATTGGTGTCAAGTTCACTTCACCATTCTTATTCCATCAATGATGTTCAAAAGCAACTATGAACACAAATGGGCCTCCTTTTGAACTATCCTTGAAAATTATGTAAAAGCGAAACTAGGCTACGAATAGTACAGAATTGGAAAAAACTTCTAAATAGGAAGGCGATTGGACGTTTCGGTTAATTGGATGCGTTTCCCTTACCTGACGCAGCTGCTAAAGCCTCATTCATGTCTCCATCCAGTTTGATGATACCTCCCGCGTCTGTCTTCAGTGTTCTCGAATCGATTCTGGCTGAGATAGGCTTAGTGCTGAAAGTTTTGTTGTATTCTTCGACAGAAAAGGCATAAATCAGTTCCGTAAGAAATATACAATAATAAATGAATTTTACAGAAAAGTCTGCAATGCAATTATCAATAAACTGACACATTCTTCTGAAGAGTTCTTCGCACCAGCTTGGACCCTTCTATGTAGACACAGTCCGATTCGAGCTTGAATTAATCAGTTTTATCATCTTCCACTCTGTAATTCGTCCACAGAACACCCAGAACAACTAGAGTTTGCAAATTGGAAGTTTCACTCACTCGAATAGTCCATTGTTGAAGCGTAATGGGCTCACTGTCACTGGCTGTTGATACGCTCGAACCTTGAGAATTCAAATTTTTGTTTCATGTTCAAAATAAATAAATGGGAAAGGTCAAGACACGTTTGCTCAACAATAAGCACTTTGTAAACAAAAATTGACTGTATTTCAGCGGAATGCTTACCTGGCGTTGGTTGAAGCTGATCCCCTCTTCTGTGAAATACCATAACATTCGAATTTGCGGACTAATTACCCTTATTTGGAGGCAATCACTGAAAATAAACGGGTTATAAACAAAAATGACACAAAACGGAGCAAAAATAGCGGGGGATTAAACCAAAAACACTCAAAGTTGGCATTCTTAGGAGGCAGATAAATGGTTTGACCGACAATGCGATTGATAAAACAATCGTAAACAAGTGCGAGGCAAAATCAACAGATATTTGTAGTTTGTAGTGCATTTGCGGTTCTGTGTTTAGCGTGCAAGACGAGTCCTCATTGGTAATCGTCGGAACACTTTATTAGGACAAAGATGCTTAGATAGATATTGACTATCTTAGTTAGTGCTTTATTCAACGAAACGAATTTACAATACACGATTGTGTGTTGGCTTTGTGAGAATATTTTTTTACCGAAAAAAGTATCACAGACTGTTTGCAATTGGATTGGGTCAATACTACATTATGTATATTTTACAGCTTTAACAGTCCTAACTATCAGGCTAACAGTATCCTTGATGAGCAACGGGGTTTTGGGGAACTGGCAAGTTGAATATCTGCTTCAGACGATCAGGGTTCAGGTAGGCAAAGGTGGGTTGAGGAAGGGATGGGGGAGGGAGAGTTGCAGATGGAGGGGCGATGAATGGTGAGCCTCCATTGCTCATGGAGGTGGAAGATTGGAGAGCGGCCGGTGGTCGGCCGTTCGGCACATGCGAAGCAGCAAAACCGCAAGCGCACTGCAATTTACTAATTTGTCATGGTCTACATCATTCGTTTCCTCCTCTAAAAGGGATATTGAAACAGTCTACGTATTGCATTGATTCTGTTGAGGATTTTGGCCACACAATGAAATTGTGCAACTCACATGCATATGCATGTGCTGTGGAGGTAATCCATTGTATGCATCAACAGGAACGAAAGGTCTTCCCATCGTTCCATTCTCGGGAATCCACCATCCAGGATGGGGAGGCTCCGAATCATAAGCTTGAGAGCCTGCATCAAATATCGTTTACTATCGGTAGAATGCCGTACCGTTCAAACAATTATTATTGGATATTATCTTGTAAGCTTGACAGTTGCTGAATAATTACACAATCATGCATCGGCTCTAATGCGACCCTTGTCTCACGGGCAATGCATACGTTCGAAGAGAGCACTCTCACCTCTCGTCTCTCGGAAAAGTCCTGCTTCAATCGCTGCATGCGGAGGAGCATCCCGTCGGAAGAAGTACGGGTTCACCGCACTCCCTCCTATTCGTCGGAAGTGGTAGCGACGGAGTCTGTTGCGCATTTTAGATGTAATGTCGTCGCGATGCAGCACTTGAATGATACTGAAACCAACCTTCTTTGGTCCGAGGTGAAACAAAGCACTACAGTGTGTTGGCATGGTAAAAACCCTGAACCTAAGAGTAATTTCGACTGATGATGTCACGATGTGACGAAACGTCTCGCTGACTAACCATCTACCATCAAACTCTTCGTCCCCTCCCGTTCTGGCTCCACTAAGAACTAACAAGATCTTTCTGTTGTAGCCTTCTTTTGCAGAGACGATTGAACAACGAACCTCCCTCCGACTATCTTGCCGCTTCCCATCTCAGCCGCCTTCTTGGCAACGTCTCCGGTTGCAAACTCGACAACACCATATCCAGAAGGGATGCCATCGCTATGGAATGCGAGCTGCAAAAAGATGCATGAAATTCCATTCAATAAAATTTAATGGGTCTCTCTTATTGAGACTAAACAGTAGAAGGGAGTTCTGCTCTATGTACTAGTGTTGGCGATACTACGGAAGCTATCGTTACGTGCTCGGCATGCGCATTCACTTGTCATCATTCACCTTGATTTCCGCACATTTGAGTGATCCGAAGAATGTCTCGATTTTCGCTGCATCAATAGCCTTGGGAATGTTGCACATGAGCACCTTAAATAATCAGTTACTGGTCTCTCAGTGCCCTTCAGAACTCTTTACCTTAGTTGGGCACCGCAATTTCTCCAGTTGATCGCCAGTGTAATGAGGTTTGGGAGAACTGCCCAGCGTAAGAGGCGTAGGTGCAATGTGATTCTCTGCTGACACCTCCACTCGAACAAATCTGCAGCGACCCAAGTCTTGTATGAGTCGGCCCGGCAGGTCTGCTGCAGTAGGGCGATACAGTGTGATGCATCTGAAATATCGATTCTTGTCGGGTTCACCGGAAGGTTGTTCATGTTCCTCTACCTAGCATGCGTGAAACTCAATTTAGAAGTTCCCAAGTTTGCTTGAAATTTAAGCATTCCTGACGAACGGATTTTAAAATGCGATTCCAAAAATAAGTTGATATTGAAGGCAAAAAAAAACTGAGTTCACGAGGAAAGTTGAGTTTGTTTCGACTTATTCTTTTTTCTAGTTTTGACCTTTCTGTCATTCTATTTCTAAAGACTCACCGGAAACCGCAGTGTTCCGTTCTCGTTGACATTTTAATTCCGCTTCTCTTGAGCGCTGAGCTTGCATCCTCAACCGATGCGAATTCGACGATTCCGAAGCTCAATGGGCGCTTCTCACATTTGCGGTCGAAAGCTATCTGAATCAAATTAAGCCGTTCTTATGCACAATACAACTTGTTGTCTTCAAAATTGAATACATAATGCGAATTTACCTTGATTTCAACGCATTTCAACGGTGCGAATACTTCTTCGATCGCCCGCATATCGACATCGACGGGCAGCCGGCGAATGATAATCTTCTCGGGTTTCAGCAAGTCTTCAATATCCTGCGCATCCCACAATCTGGCGAGAATACTCCACGCTATGCCGGGACGACCGAACGCAGCAATCTTGGCGCGACGCGAAAGAGCGACACGAATGACACCTCCAGCATCGATATCTGGAGATAAACATAAATAAATAATCATGATTAGGAGACTAGGCCCTGCAGTGCCCAGAGACTACGGTTCATGACTCTCACCAGCAGGTGCACTTGCCACGTCATCCTCCTGCTTCAGATCGCGCTCCGTAACCTCTTGTCCTTCATCTCCCTGATCCTCCGTCTTCACTTCTCTGTCGACTTCTGTTTGCGAAATGATCTCCCTCTGCCCGCGAATAAGTTCCTCCCAGTTCTCCGGGAAACCGCATTCGAACCGTCAATCAGATGGGCAGGAATCCCTGAATTCGGTCAAATTCACTTCATGCTTCGCGTTTTCCATCACTGAAGTGCAAAAACAACAGTGGAAACAGAAGAAACACCATTTCAGCTATTCTTGGAAGTAGAATAATGTGCTTTCCTCACCAGCCGCAATCGCAAAATCCTCCTCAATTGGCCCCTTCAGAATAATGATATTTCCCGCCTCAGTCTTCAATGTTCTTGAGTCGATTCTTTTTGCGATGGGTGTTGTACTGAAATTTAGTGTACGTCTAAGGTATTTTTATTTGCGTGATACTCTCATTGGATAAGGGCCGTGAACGATAAAAGCTATCGTTGAAGAAGTGAGTTACAGAAAGCGACTACGAATCAAGAACTTACATCTGTTTTTGAAGAGTTGTCCGCACTGGCTTGTACCCTTGAATGTAGACACTGCTTGATTCTAGCTGAAAAGGGTCAGAAAAAATGCAAATTGCTTGTTAAGCCCCCGCTTACTCTAATGATCCACGATTTGAGTGTGACGGGCTGATTTCCAGCCAAACTTGTTGCATCGGATCCTCCAGTGCCTGAAGATATTGGTTTACGAGTTATCAGCATTACGCAAATCTTCGACGTATTCATTTAAGTTCACACTGCAAAAATATGAGTAAGAAATGGAATTCTCACCCGGCCCGGCTTCCGGCACCTCCTGCTTAACATGGAGCACCATTGCGGGCCAATCTTAGATGAAATACCCGTATGTTATGGCCAATTACTGAAATTGAGTGACGTAAACATCAATGAACAGCCAATATAACAGTGATTCAGTCCAAATAAAACTCAAAGATAGTTCACTATTGATTCGGAGGGAGAAAAAGCGAATTTAAACGTATTTATATAGTTTGCTTGCTAAACATAATTAAATACGGAATAATGAACTCATAAGGAACACAAACAAGAGAGAATTGTAGTTTGTGGCACACTTTCTCTGTCCGATACTGTGTTTAGCACGCAAGACTCGCCATCATTCGTGACACCCGGAACACTTTATTACTATAGTGTTGTTCCCGCTGCCGTTTATTATGATTTTTCAAACAAAAAAAGACAAGAAAAGACAGATAAAACGACATGGAAACAGTGTAGAGATTCTACCCATCTGACTAGAGGTTTGGCGAATTTACAACTAATGTAAACAATATGAAATAATTCCACTCCATTCCGCACGCTCGATCAGAGCAGGGATAGTGTTGAAGAGAATCAATCGACTGCTCAACATTTCACGAATCCCTCGTCGAGCTGAGCTCTCGCCTGTAGCGTGTGACCGATGGGACCTGGAAAGTGGAACAGTTTTCAATAGGCAATCGGTATTTCGTTTCTTTCTGCCTTTACTACTATGTTCAGATGAAATAAAAAAATGAAAAAATGGCGGACGAAATCTAAAATACCTCAAACTTGATGAGCGTCAAGCTTCATTCTCTGTTATTTCAGTTTCGCTAGTCGTTCTAATCTCAGATATTCTGAACGAATCTCTAGCAGTTCTACCTCAACGATGACGAGCGTCTGCGTCGACTGCACGAGGATCGTCGAGTCGTTGATGATGTGCAGGCTGTCGACGGAGAACTCCATGTCGATCTGCAACGAGTCTTTATCTTTGTCTTTGCCGCCATCCTTCTGTCATCTCAAATCTGTCTAGTTCGACACATTGAGACGTTTCCTGTTAGATCCCGCTTCAGTATACAGAACGCTCTTTACTTTTCGAAGTCATAGTAATGGGCTGACCTAATCGATTTTTTTGGATACTGGATCGAAGGTTTCACATCATGCTTACCTCCCCGAGTATCGCCTGCTTCTGCAGATCCCAGAACACGATGGTCTCATCAAGGGAAACGACGACGAGATCGCCGCTGATCACTCGGATCGTGATCTTGTTCGCGGGCTGAATATTGGATTCATAACTTGCCAAACCTTTTGACTCAAAAAACGTATTCTTCTTCTATGCTCTTCACTACATTTCGTGAGGAGCAATCTACGATTGATGAAAGAGATTCAGAAACGTGAAAGTAGAGGTTGGGTTAGGAAATGGAACTACCTTTGTCTGCCGCTGGTTGCTCAGCTCGCTCTGCTTCTTGCCCAGCTTCTTCTCGCGCAGTACGAGTCTGCAAGGTTCTTAGTCATTTTATCAATCGATCCGACTGGAATTGCACATTTTTATTACGTAAAATGACTGAAATGTGAGTGATAAAATGAGAAAAATTGTGAGAGGTTCTGTAAAGAGCTCTCACCTTCCATCCGGCGAGAAAGTGACTAAGAAAGTGCTAGTGATGGCCAGTTCGACATTGGCGACGCAGTCGGTGGACCAGGCGAGGACTCCTAAATAGATGATTTTGATCAAAATAGAAACCGAGGAATGAGAAAAGCGTTCGTCCAACAAAAGATCTTCAGTGTCCGTGTAAAATCAAAATACAATAGATATGTAGGACCTGTGAGATTCCACGCGCACAGCACTGCTGCTTCACAGACAGAGAAAGCCATCTGAATGTTTTTTTTCTATTCAGGACGAGTCCTCGTTTCAGTATTTCGCACGTTCAGGGCAGAATTTGTTGAAACGATGAAACATACCTACAATCTTTTGGAATAAATATGCACTAACATTCTCCACATGATCGATCTTGATGGAGGAGAGGGGCGCGTTATGAGCGAGCAGGGAGAAGAGGCACTCGGTCGTGCGGGAGTCGTAGGCCTGATAAGGAATTGAAATGTGTTTCACAGCTCTAGAGCATAATATTCGTTCCGAAGTAATTCGTCTACGTCTCTGGCCGCAAAAATAAAAGCTTTGAACAAGCTAAAGCTGGTCACTTTGCATCGATCAAAGTAATAATAGTCTATTGACTCGATTTCTTTTCTTCAATTCTTTTCTTCTTTTCTTCCTTCTTTTCTTTTCTTTGAATCTTGCGGCGGCAGATTTCCGATTTACCTTGATCATCGAGTCCACTCCGACCGCGATGAAGCACAACGGAGCGGATAGCAGGAAGGCCAATGGCTCGCGACAGCAGCGAATGAGCCGGAGTGAGGAGAGCGAGCGGATCGTCGAGGGCTTAATGGTGAACAGATAATCAATAACTAGCAGGCGATCAGTAGGCGATAAGGACAAGTATCCCATGTATCGCACAGCGAACGCCCACAATAGTAAAATTATATTTTCTCAGAAATCGCTATGTAATCAATTTCACCACCTGTAGTCCGAGTTTAAAGGATCCGTGAAACACATAATTACATCAAATTTGTTAAGAGACCAGCTCGGTAAGATTCCAGGATAGGCTGGACATGGCCATCTCAGATCCCGACCAAAACTGCTGTGGAGGTACCCCCATGGGTCCTGATCATTGTTTGGAACTTTATTCGACCAAAGATCAAAAACCCAAAAAGGGGCGGGGCTTCAAACTTTAAAAAAGAAAAATTCACATTAAAAAAACGGCGGGACCTAGGTCCAAAGTTAGTGTGGTTATATTATCTACCCACCTAGGCCTTCAAATTCCACTTTTGACCGGTTCGAATTTTCGATCGCAAACTGGTTTTTCACTTTACAAAAATCAGTTTTTAATTTGCATAAATTCTAAGAGGAAAAAGTGGGTCTCTGTTTTTTTCATATGTTTTAGTGCTTCAAATTCCACGTTCAATAAGCCTAAAAAGTTAAAAATCCCAGGGACCCAACCGCGTCATTTGTGGCCTGGAGTGCGGTCGGAAAAAATAAATTTCTCCGGACCTATGCAATATAGTGCTCATGTTGTAGAGCCTATCGAGAGCGTCATTTTTTGTATTCACACTTGATTTTTAAAGTCATTTTGGTGCAAGTTGCGACCGCTCATCAGCGC
>LS494235.1:15179-28158 GCA_900490845.1 Pristionchus japonicus | reverse complement strand
GCGCTGATGAGCGGTCGCAACTTGCACCAAAATGACTTTAAAAATCAAGTGTGAATACAAAAAATGACGCTCTCGATAGGCTCTACAACATGAGCACTATATTGCATAGGTCCGGAGAAATTTATTTTTTCCGACCGCACTCCAGGCCACAAATGACGCGGTTGGGTCCCTGGGATTTTTAACTTTTTAGGCTTATTGACCGTGGAATTTGAAGCACTAAAACATATGAAAAAGCAGAGACCCACTTTTTCCTCTTAGAATTTATGCAAATTAAAAACTGATTTTTGTAAAGTGAAAAACCAGTTTGCGATCGAAAATTCGAACCGGTCAAAAGTGGAATTTGAAGGCCTAGGTGGGTAGATGATATAACCACACTAACTTTGGACCTAGGTCCCGCCGTTTTTTTAATGTGAATTTTTCTTTTTTAAAGTTTGAAGCCCCGCCCCTTTTTGGGTTTTTGATCTTTGGTCGAATAAAGTTCCAAACAATGATCAGGACCCATGGGGGTACCTCCACAGCAGTTTTGGTCGGGATCTGAGGTGGCCATGTCCAGCCGTAACGGTCAAACCCTCGAATCTTACCGAGCCGGTCTCTTAATTTCCATTCCATATTCCTCACCGTCTCCGCCATCATCTCCAATGACGCGAACTCCACCGTTCCATCACTTTTTATGTTACGTATTCGAATCAGCGCTATTCTCATGCTCGAGTCAATGGCTGTTTTTGTGTCACTCCCTATTTATTTACAGTTAAACTTACCGTCTCCGTCGTCAACTCCAGCGACGCGAATTCCACCGTGCCATCGACACGGGCGATGACAAGGAGAGAAGCGCGATTCTGGAAGAGAAAGTTAGGTAAAGAGGTCAGTAACATGCTACGATTCTGGAGGGAGGCGCCGTTCTAGAGTACAGAATAGTGTTGGGACTTTAGATGATATTCCAAGACTAAATCAGAATAACGAGTAAATGAGTAGTGGAAACGCAATGCTCTGAACCAAAAATGGATTTGGATTAAAACGTCAAAGCCCAGACGATCGTTTCAACTGGGTCACTCTTCTTTTGGTTGACCAATGAAGCGTAACCCAAAGTGTATCTGTCACGCAAAATATGTGTCGGACGGCTTCAATTGTCAGGGCTTTCGTACTGCTAGCAGCGATAATCGCCATAATCGCAATAAACCTCGATTATGGTTTAAGGAGCACCTACCACAATATTCGTAATGGAAGACTTGGACGTGTGCAGTGTGGCGAGGAGACGCATCTGCTCGCAACTAGCGATCTGTGAATTTGTTATTTTTGAATACGAGGGCACATTATTAGTCCGTTGTAGGTTCTTTAACTTTTTGCGCTAACAGTGAAACATATCGAGTCAAAGTACCCACCTCCATACACCCATCCGCACACCCAACCAGCAGGCACGAATGACGAGAGGACAGCGCCCAAATGTGTCGGGCGGAGCGACGAGGACGCATATTGGGAGGCTGCTGCAGGTGCTGAAATTGTCGAACTCATTCATGCACTAAAACTAGCATTCACTATAAAGTCAACCAGTCTCGGTACTTCTAATGCTGGAATAGTGTCAAAACTTCTGCCAAAGGTATGCGCATGCTCTGACGGTAGATAGAGAGATGTGAAAAGCTCCAAACAATACCGCGTCCTCGGGTCGCATCCGATTTATCTGGTCGGGCTGGCGAGAGGAGGCGGTCGGCCAGAGGATCAGGCGGCCTGAATGATATTTTTAACCGAGCAGTTTGCATATGATCAACCCCAGCGTATTCGACGCTTTTATGACAGATTTTTGAAACGTAAGGAAAACGCATGAATTGTAACATTCTTGTCAAACTTTTCTAGGAATAGAAAACAAACCATCAACGGTGGCCGACGCGATCAGCGTCGGGTTGATTATGATAAAGCGTTTTTTTTTCACTTATTTTTATCAATTATTCATATTCGATTTCCTATTAGATTCTTTGTAAGCTTCTTTCAATCGGCTTTCTTTATTCTCTTTTTGAAAAATAAACATCAAACCATCCACAGTGGCCGAAGCGATCAGTGTCGGATTAACGATAGTGCAAGCTGCTATAGGCGACCGGAGATTGGCCAGTGAGCGGAACTGGAAGGAGGATGTTACTTCGAACAAATATGCTTTTTTTGCAAAACACTCTTTTTCGCACCCACGACTCTCTGAAGTTCTGAAGTTCTGAAGTTCAGAGTCTGAACTGTTCGAACCTGGAAAAACAAGGAGGAACCGAAGGGAATGAACTCACAGCAGCATCCGAGTGCAGTTCGCTCGCGTCGCCCAGTGCGTCTCGCGAGTGCGCCCTACCCAACCCTCATTATCACCTACTGATGGACAACTATTCGAAAAATCTCGTTTCGTAAGCCACTTGTTGAAACAAACCCCGCATTTTTTAGGCTCACTCAAATCACTCACTGCAGCATCCGAGTGCAGTCCGCCCGCGTCGCCCAGTGCGTCTCGCGAATGCGCCCGGCTCTTGCGCTCCTCCTTCTGAAACCAAGGAGAATGACTGACAGATTTCCTGCACGGCTTTCTCTAGGTGAATTCTGAACTAATTGGTCTTACTCGAATGCGTTTCTCAATTAATTCAATTTGATTCGAACACAAGAACGTCGTTCGTGATCTCAATGGCCGTCTAAAAAATTCAAAATTTCCCGAAACTTCTCCAGTCGTTCGTTCCAGATGAAGATTTGCGCACACAATGTGTTTCATTCCGCATTCAAATAGTTCAAAATGCAAGTGTGGTGTTCGTCAGTAGGCAAATCGGTCGTGAAAAAACAAAACTAATCTCAAACCTTCTTCCGCCATTCGTCCCAGAAGAAGATTGTTTCGGTCAAATCTCAACTCATTCCTCACCCTCAATCTGTTTCACATGGAACTCATTATGAAACGGACTAGCGCGTCGTTGATCTGTCCTTGACCGCCTCGAAAATATGATCAATCAATCCAAACCTTCTTCTGCCACTCGTCCCAGAAGAAGATGTAAAGCAGGAAGCCGCCCACCATGACGAAGACCTTGAATGGAAAGAACTTTTCAGGCTTTTGGAAACCAGGATTTCAGGTGAGGACAGAAAATATGTGGGAGTGACAGGCAATTGAATGAGATCCTAGGCAGATATGATTTCACTCAAATTATTGTTTGTTTCTGCAGATCAATTCTCGGCACAGCTTGATTATATTGCCCAGGCAAAATTCATCGACATCTCTATCCTACTATCATCATTTCCAACGCCATGAGCCAATCAGAGCTGGTTTTCTGGTCCTGATATCAAAAGAAGTGCGAAGTTCTCACCGTGATCGAGCACAGTGCGAGGTACAGCACGATCTGCTTCTCCAGCCAGGACACGCGGTAACTGAATTGTTGGATGAAAATCGTGGTGTGACTCGACGACGTCTCCCAAACGTCGCTCAGCTACACCATACTCTACCCGAACACTAAACGGATAAATTTGTGTGTGATGTGTGATGTGCGACGCTTCCCAAACATGTGTTTGAGGGAAATAATGTGGTGCATGGTGTGACTCAACGACGTCTCCCAAACGGAGCCCAGGCACACCATACTCTAGCCGATAACTAAACGTAAGAAGAAATTGTGTCTGGTGTGCCTCGACGACGTTTCCCATACGTCACCCTCACCTGATGTCCACCTTCTCCGTCGAGGACTCATCGATGGTGGGCAGGAAGGACAGCGAAGGGTCGGAAGGAGAGATCTGCAAATGATTCAGATTCATTTTGAATTGCTTTTATAAAGCGCACAGGTCAGAATTCAATTATGTTTCAGTCATGCCAAATAAGCATCATTGAAAATAAACTGCAATTGATTGTAAAAAGACTTTTGATAAGGCAAAACCAAATATTTCGCTTGGTAAAGCGTACCGACTTCGTCAGCACTATGGGCGGAAGGAATGTGGTGCAGCTTTGAACAAACAGCTACTTTTTAGAATCATTGGCGTATGAATGTTACGCGCCCTACCGGGCAAAAATGAAGCCAAACATACCGTTTTCGTCAGCACTATGGGCGGGAGGAAGGTCGTATAAGTGCCGGAGAGCGAGACGTTGTACGCGCCCATCACTGCTGGCCACCATCTAAATGTACTCTTTTGATGAAGAACTCATTTCATCGTTCAAGATTAGTTCATGATTAGTTCAGGATTCGTTTTTACGCAAGGTTTCCCCTTTCTTGTTCCTCTCTAGCAGCATTACCGTTGCTGTTCTATTAGTATCCTCGCTTCGCTCTAATTTCTTCGAAATGATTTAGAAATTCGATAGTTTTAGGCAGGTCTGACAATGAGTGTTCGAAACCTGCAAGACTCACTTGAACGTGTGCTTCCTGTAGTCTTCCCGGGAGTTCTCCAGTTGACGAGCAACTGCAAAGGGAAAAAGGTTCATCGTATGATTTCGAAAACTCCACAATTCTTCGGAATACTCATAGTTTGCTGCCAAATCTGCACTACCAAGGCATTCCACCTTGTTTACTGATTCCAGGTCAAAACACATTTCAGGATAATTTCGTTTTGCGCCCAAACCAATTAGGCAATGGCCTTAGATCGACTTGACGGCCACATAACTGCACATGTTTACGATTTCTGAGTCACATCAACGGCATTTTTCTCCCTCCAGCCTACGCTCAAAGGTGCAAATTGCAGGTTTTCAGTCGAAATTCTGCGAGTGTAAACGTGAGGAAATCGTTAGAGTTCTTCTTTCCTTTTCTACGTCGACAGTGTTTTCAAGTTTCCAAGCCTTTCTGGTGTCGAACTTCCCATGAAATGATGAATGCCAGCACTTGCGAGGTTATTTTCGTTTACTCCATCAGCTTCAAAATAGTATTTTCAGCAAGCCCAGTTCATGGTCTCCCATCCCGGCATCGTAGCCGTGCACATTGCAATGATTTTAGTGGCAATTGTTGGATCATCTACAATGATCGGGTTGCTGAGCGCGATTGCTACTTTTCGGGTACATTCGTCTGATTTGACTTGGCAAAGATCAAAGATCAGGTCCTCCAAATCAACCTGCGGATGTTGTTGTGTAGCCTATCAGCAATTATTCTTGTGCGAACGCTCAGTTCGCTCGGTCGAGCTGCCTACTTTCTCAGTTTGGCTAGTCAGGAGGTGAAACAGTGTCCAGAATTGTCTACCAATAGTTCAATTTAGGACTGTGTCGAAGTGGTCTGGCTACTGTGGAGATGTCAATCATTTGCGAACATCATTGCCGGTATGACTCTTTCTCAACAAAACCAAACTAAAATATAACACAAGAAGATTAGAGATACTGCTAGAAAGTACCAAGAGAGGAAACTTCCTGAGGTGAACTAGTGGGAATATGCGAATTCAGGCCCAGGATTCGTCACAGGGTACGCCTTTCTCGCGCTTGCATTGGAAAGGATTCTCGCCCTGGTTCTGGGCAACAAGTGAGCTTGTTTTGCTATTTTCGAAAATAAAAAGTCGCAGATCTTCCAGATACGAGAACTCGCGAGTGCCGATTGTCGGAGCGGCAGTGACGGCTGTTGTGGTGAGAATTCAATTCAATTCAATTATTTATCATGGATAGGCAGTATAACAATATTAGATGAGCTCAAGATTTCTAATGGCATATGATATTACGATGTCACAGCAGGGTGACAAAGGCAGTGACTGCTGTTGTGGTGAGAATTCCTTTTTTCGCTCAGTGACAGAGAGACCATTAAAAAAACAAATCACCGACATCTGATGAAGTTGTTGTGAAACTCATCATCATTTGAGAGAGGGAAAATTCAGAGACATGTACATTGTTATTCAAACAAATCGCACAGCCAATGGAAACACCGATTGTTTTTGTAATTGTCTGATCTAGGCGCTAGTTGGAAAAGAATCTGTGCGCATGATACCGTTGCGTGGAAGATTAAGGTTTTCCAACAGGGCCTTGCCTTGAAGCTCGGTCAAAATCATCTGTCCCTGTATCTATCTGAATCTGAACTTCCAGTGGTTCGAGTACCTCTACATCATCGTTACTGAAGGGGCTGCTCTAATCGTCAATGACGAAGCAAAGGCTTCACTGGGCTATCTTCCCTACTGCACTTCTGTGTCGCATCATGGGCTCAATATTGTGAGTTACTCATTGTTTCTTCACTATCCGAATCTCTGATCTAGATCAGAAATCAAAGTAAAATAGGTGAGAAGCTTGTGAAGGAGTGATTACTATGGTGGCTAGCAACATTCGCTTGCTATCTGTTGTAGATACCCTGTCATCACTATACTCAACATCCCTTACTCAATATCACAAATTCAGGTCCAACTGCTGTCAACCTTTCGCCTCATTCCCATCGCGTTAATCTCGTTGTCACTCTTTGCGGGTATTTTCCTCTATGCAAGAAGGCAGAACAGGTGATTATCGCGGGAATATCAGGGCCGAAATAGGATCGAAGAAGTTAATTTATGGCACATAAACATGCAGAAGAATGTGGTCAATGAATGCAGTGATATCACCTTCATTTTTTAACGAATGAATGTCAATGTGCTTCATTCTAAACTAAAATGTATAACATTTCTCAACATGTGCCTGAAAGAAAGAGTCGGGAAACACGATACGTACGACAAATTGGCAGTTTCTAAGACTAGACTCTGCAGATTCGAGATCACTGACCAGCAGCACTCTCTAAACGGCCGATTCCTCAGTCGAGTGACAATTAAGGTTTATCAAAGTCATTTCTCGAATATTCATCAAACCTAATTGCAGACCACTCGCTTAGTCATTCCCTGTGCTGTTACCTATTACAGTATTTACATCGTGACACTCATTGGTAAACTGTTGTTTCCTTTCTCAAACACGCAAAGAGTTCAGGGTCGTTCGTTGCATCATCCGTATCCTCCAAAGGCAATATGATTCTTGGGACGATAATCAAGGTAGAGCTATTTGCATCATTTTGAGCGTTGTTAGCTTTGCAAGGTGCTGAAGTGAGGAAGTCGTGTAACAGGTGTAAATCCAAAGTGACACAGATGGGTTTTTCGAGTTTGTATCATGAAGCTGATGCTGTGGAAAAAGTGGGGGGAGAAAAGAGAAAAGAGAGAAATCGGGTGGAAAAAGTCAAAGGAGAAAACGAGAATTTTGAATTCGCGCCTTTTCGAGATCACACTCCTCCGTGGAGCTAGAGACTTTTAAATTAGGGAAATGGGTTTTTCACCCTTCAGAACTCTAAGAACGAAGATAAAAGCCGCTAGCTCCACGGGGAAGCCCGATACAGAAAAGGCGCCAATTCAAAATTTTGGTTTTCTCCTTTTTCTCTCCATGCGACTTTTTCCACCCCAGGAGAAAATCTCCCCTAACTTTTTCCGCAGCATCATTCTCCACAGGAACTCTGTTCACTCGCATTCAACTGCTTCTCCATCATTTTCCCTGTAATCATGTGGAAGAGGGAGCCCGGATTGATATTTTCATTGAGAAACAAGCCGGTGGATCTCAACGAACCACCAGTTTCGGCTCATTTTGATGTGAGTTCTTGCAAATCTCAGTTGAATCCTTGATTTTACCTGTCTGTACAATCACTGCGGCATTGTAGCGGTATGCACTCTTAGAGATCGTGTGGTTGCCAAAGAATGACATCCATAGATTCCAAGCTCTTCCTCATTACTTCACTCCTATCTTGGCGATTTGGCGGAAATATGAGTGCAGTCGCACGAGACTGAACATAAGGAGATCACTTTGAGTTCACGGAGTTCGAGGGGGGAGGGGTGCATGAAAACATCTATTCAATTCTAACAAAGAGCATCATGTCTCTGATGAATATCCTGAAGACGTCAGGTTGTGTGTGTTTGCGTACCTTCTTTCGGGTCCTCACCAGTGCTTGCTACTATGGCTAAGAATATGCATTCGTATTATATATCAACGAACATTTCAATAGGAGAGAGGCTTCGTGAATTTTGCGTGTTACCAAAGATTTTAAAAGAGAGGGGTGTTTTATTTTATACATCCATCAATTGTCTCCCATTCCAGGTCGTCACCGCCATGTGGGAGTGCGCGCTCCCTCCCTCCACTCGACCAGCCCGTCCCTCTCTGCCCTCCCGCCCCACCGACAATCGTCAACGGAAGCCCCGGCCATTATCCCCATCCAACACTCGCAATCTCTCAATATAGCGTCCTCTCAAGCTAGAGAGCGTGAGAGCCCATGCGGAATGAAGAGAATGCTATCCCCTCCCTCTCCTCCTCAGAGAAGGAGTGTCTGAGTTCTCTCAATACCACACACTCTCTAGCTACTCTGGCCCTGTGATGTAGTGTGAATCTCAATAGAGCATAACCTAGATAGAGAGAGCGAGTGAGTAGGAGGAATGAAGAGATCATCCTCCCGGTGTTTGCCCGCCCTCTCCGAGCTTCCTGTGGCAGACGACACCCCACTTGAGAGTTCATCCCTTCTCTTGTTTCACACCGCACATATTCAAAGGGCGCAAGGAAGTATACCCATTTGTTCTATCTGTTCAAACTCGTATCCCCAGTGAGAGAACCTAACAGAGAGAATTGTGTTGTTTCTAGTCTAGGGTTCCGCCAGTCCTACTTGAGAGTCTCTAAATCCTTCCCATCCTCCTGGGAACCTCAGACAAGTAGTTTACTTCACATTTTGTTGGTCTAGTTGGCCTGTTTTGGGTTGTCTAGAATTCAAATTACTCACTTCGAATTTCTAATTTCTGTTTATCAGATTAGCAGATTTCCGATTGCATAATTTGTTGTAAGCTTTCGCTCACATCGCTGCTTTTACCTTTTTTTTCGCCCACATTCGTTTGCTCGTTTGACGGAAGTAATCGTGCTAACGTTCAGTGCGATCGTGAATGCAGGAGTGTTAACTCAACTAATTTTATTTTTGCCTTGTTGCTACATCACATTGTTTCAACAGTTTGTCTTCTATATTGAAGGCACTTCGAAGCATATTCCACTCTCCATCGCATTTTCCTTAATTTGGAACTCTGTGAAGGATAGACACTCATTTCTGACTATCACTTTCTTTCTTTTTGAGACGTGAAAAGCGCCATTGACGGGTTATTTGTGACTTCATGTAAACTGCTTTCACTATCAACGACGACCCTCGCCCAAAGTCATCTGTTCGCCCGAATCAATTTTAATTGATTCGGGCGAACAGATGACTATTAAAATACTTCTCTTGGACGAAAACCCATACGCATCACTCGAAGACTGTTCCTGTCATCTAGAAGGTATTACGAAACTCATCCCATCACACATTCCCATCCTTTTGTTACTCCTCGCCCACAGTCTTTCGAGCATCGGATGAATGAATTCGCAGCCTGTGCGTAGAATACAAAGCCCCGGACAGGCTGCGTCTTGTTTACGAAAACTCCCTCGTTACTGATGCCCATTCCTCTACGCTCCTGTTCTAACTTTCTCATTTCACCACGCTCTTTCGCTTCTCAAACCAACAAGAGAACGAGCAATTTAGAGATAATTCCTATCTCCATTTGCTCCGACGCTAGTAGTGTCCGACCGACTTTACTTTCCCATTCATCTCAACCTCTGATGTCGTACGCTATTTCTGACTTGGTTGAGACAACATTAGCATTTGTGCTAGTTCTGATTCATCTCATAGACGTATCTCTTGGATTCAATGACACTAGGAGATGTTTCAGTTTGACGTCTAGGATGAGCAAGATTATTCCGAAGTCAGAAATGTGCAACATATCTGACTTCCTTCATTCCACGCACTATCTTGTCAGTTACGGGCACTAGAGTGCGTGCAGAATAAGGAGAGCGGCTCTTGTTTCTTCTGACTCTATTCAGGCATCGTCCCAGATCTATCACAACACACTGCAGTGATGTATCGCGAGGGGTGAACTCCCGACTAGAGTTCGGACAGCATCAGTGACTCTCCTCACTTTGCACGGTCTATCACCGGTCAGAGTGACAGGAGAGTGTGCAGAATTGAGAGGGTCTGCTGATGCTCTCCGAACTCTTGTCACAATACTGCAGTGATGTATCGCGAGGGGTGAACTCCTGAACACACGAATCTCGAAATATTTAACTGACGAGATTCCAAGTATTATTCATGCGAGCAACTCTGACTTCCGCACGCAATCTGAATTATCTTCGCGAGTGAATTCAATAAATCATATTCCATTCGCTCGCCTAGTAAGAGAACTTGCAACGCCGCGTCGAAGTGAATTCATCATGTATTGTGTGTCATCTCTAGGCGACTTGTTTATCAGATCTCCATGAATAATTTAGCACAGTCTAAGTACGTAGTTTATGAATAATTGCAACCCCTTTGAGGGCTCGTCTCTCACAGAACTTCATCCTACCCGCCTACTTTCTTGTCGGGAAATTCGTCCAGAATCAGAAACTTGTCCAGAAACTCTCTTCCTTTAGCTTGCTATCGTGCCTTTCTTAAAAGTGAGGCAGTACAGATGCCTTCCTTCCTTTCTTGTAACCGTGTGGGAAAGTAGAGCGTGGAGTTGAACAGGGCTCGCCGCTGAACCCAACGCTTCCTTGCACCTTCCACCAATCCCACACCCGCTCAATCCTCTCGCTATTCGCTGCCCCAATTTCCTGCAAACGGAAGCACCCCCATTGCATCTGTCTACCTATTTTTTGCCCGGGACTGAAATCGGGGCTCTTTATATGGAATGCGAAATAGTATTCAAAACGGGTGCATGGCGCATTTTGCAGAGTTTAGCAGGGTAAGCTCCTTAATTTGACGGCAACCCTTCAGGAATGTTTTCTGCTTGTCCCTGTCTCGCTCATCCGTACCATGCATTGCAAGTATTTCCCCCTGTTTCCTCCGTTCTCCGTCTCTTCTTTCTACATGTTCTATCATCCGTTAGGCTGAGTAATTCCTTACACATCAGCCGTCCACTACTAGCTACTACGAATTTCTCCACCTCTTCCGCCTCTTCATATCTCCCTTAAATTACAGCCTCGCTAGCTCACCAATAATCAGTTGCAGCACGTTTGCTTAGATATCGATCTCAACTTTTTCTAGTTTCGACTTACCTAAAAACTTCCTCTAAAAAGTGTTGTTGATGTTGAGAAGATTCCCGAGGAAGTTTGTAAATAAGCTAAATAAGATTCGCAGCATCTCCTCTCAGCAGTTTCTCCATTCTATCTGCATCCTAGTTTATTGCATCCTCAGACGAGGAAGAGACTCAATCATATGCGTATTGTTGACATCCATAGAGTCATTTTCCATGTGACGGACCCTCTCGAGCCATTTTTCCCGTCATCCATCGCTGAACGTTCTCATGTCGTTACAATGCAGCCGTTCTTACTACCTTTGGTTCCAGCGTTGTTTCACACTCCCACTTTCAGGTGCCTCTCGAGGGCTGAGGTTGACCACGTTTCGCATGGCTGCAGCTGCTCTGAATGTCACGCTATGCATAGTAAGTCATTGTTAGTGTGGTATAGTCATTTTGGAAATGCTTCTTGGGTATTTTTGGGTCGGTAATTTCGAAAATAATGCAAAAAAAGCTCCATTTTACAGGAAGCACGTCGAATTCTCTCCTATCCGGGAACCATCGCTACTCACTCACTGCTCTGCCTCGTCTCTATCTTTGGAACAATGGCCACGGCTTACGTCAGCTGGCTTGTGGCCAAGCACAAGGTTTGTTCGCATTGTTCGCTGAGAGAAAACAACGTTTGAGTCATCCGAAATTCCTCTATCTAACCGGCGAGAGATATTGGGAACTAGAGAGAGTCTGATCACTGGTCGCCACTCGCCTATAAATGCCATGTAGAGATTTCGTCAGTCTCTTTATTTCGCATGCCTCTTCATTTTCTAATCGACGAGAGATAATGGGAAACCGAGAGAGTCTGGTCGACACAAACCTATAAATGGCACGTCGTTGTTTCTTCTCGCGAGTTTGGTCGCCTACTTTCGGCCCGCGTAATTGCTGCTGGACGCAATTACTCTCGCAATGTTCGGGATAACATGTAGGCTGGATGGCTTAGGTTGTGGCCCAGTAAAGATCAAGGCCTCACAAAACTGAACATTATCCTGCTTGAAATGTTGAAATTTCAAGTTTTTCACGTGCTAGAATTAAGCCAAAGCAGAACGTGAAAAGGTGAAGAGAAAACAAAATGTTTTGCTGCTCTTTTGATCCAGGTGAAAGTGGAGAAGACTGAATCCAACTCCAGGTATTCCATGTCAATCTACGATGGCTGCTCACCACCCTCAACCTCCTTCTTCTCACTCGATCAGTCACGGCGTTCATCCGATCCGCATACTACTTGCTGATGCTCACTTCGGATGATGTGGGTAGTTTTTTTTGTTATTATTGTTGTTGTTTTTATTGAATCTAATGTCTCGAAAGCACAATGGAGTGTCTAGCGAGCTTTTTGCTCAGTCTGTTACCTTGCTCTCTCATTGAGATAATTGTAGCCAGAAGTCCAGCGCACTTCAGTAGCAGACAAAGGGATCTTTGTCTTAATTATCCCAGGCTGGATCATGAAAACATAATTGCATTAGGCGGATGAGAGATGAGGTCGCGTGTCTGAGGGACTCACGAGTTCATAGATCCCGAAACTCTTCGTTTCGTACACTCTCTCCCGCGAAAGAGTTTCATTCGAGGGCGTGGAAAGCCCACGAGGTCAGCAGATGAATAACCAATGGTCTACCCGCATTGATTAGTGAGAAAAAGCGAACCTACTTCCTCCAGCAGGTGCAATAAATAGGTTTCAAGCGCATAATAGAACAAGTGGAACGAGCGAAATGCAGTAGCCTGCCTGCTTGTGTTCGTTCGAAAAAAACATTTTTATTCGAGTCAGATAAGAAAAAGAGAACGATTAAAGTAATCGGTGTACAGTCCGGTTGGATCCCTACGTGAAAACTGGACGCCCCGGGCGTCGCCGGGTGTCCCCCCGTGTCCCCTGGCCTTCCCACGACTCGGGGAGTGAAATAATTGCGACGAATCGTGTAAATTCCGATTGCTGAGGTGATTTTCCATCGATTCATGCAAACAACAAAAATTAAAAAGCCCTGGTTAATTAACTATAATT
>LS494235.1:0-14241 GCA_900490845.1 Pristionchus japonicus | reverse complement strand
TAATTATAGTTAATTAACCAGGGCTTTTTAATTTTTGTTGTTTGCATGAATCGATGGAAAATCACCTCAGCAATCGGAATTTACACGATTCGTCGCAATTATTTCACTCCCCGAGTCGTGGGAAGGCCAGGGGACACGGGGGGACACCCGGCGACGCCCGGGGCGTCCAGTTTTCACGTAGGGATCCAACCGGACTGTATTTTTTCAGGACTGTTCCCTGCTCTGGCGCGTCCCTCGCTGCAAACACTTCTCCGAGATCGTTTCAAAGGTACTTTCTTTGCTATTTTGAACGCATTGAGAACCAGAACAAGAAGAAGACATGAAGATGTTTGAAAAATGGAATGAAATCCATGTAAAATTATAGGCAGTGATGGTCATGAGCTACGCCTACCTCGCCATTGCTATTGAGAGACTGATCGCTCTGTGGCTGAGCAAGAGGTGTGTAGTCTTGTCTGGATCGATTTGTGAAAAAAGTTACTTTGAACTACTGTTGGCACTGGGTACTGCACTGGACTGGGCCAGTGCTAGGGTTCGAAAAACGAGAAATAGCCGAGAAACGAGAAAAATCATTCCTTCTCGCCGAGAAAATTTGCCCGGTCCCTTTTCACTCGAGAATTCTCGAATGAGAATGATTTCTCGGCGAGAATTCTCGCAAAAATTGTTTTCGCGAGAAATTCCTTCCTCATTCCTTCTCTCCACTGTCTTTGCAAGTGGTCGATTAGCGAAATCGCCCGTTCTCTGACCCGAGAAAAGGGGAGAATGAGAGGGAGAGGAAGACGTGCAATTCTCGCGAAAACTCGATCGAGAAAGAATTTCTCACTCGAGAATGACCGATCCATTCTCGCTCGAGAATTCTCGAATGAGAATGATTTCTCGCCGAGAAAATTGGCTTTTTTCGCGAGAAATTTTCTCGTTTTTCGAACCCTAGCCAGTGCCAATCCCGGCACTGACTTGTGAGAATACTTGCATACTGATTCTCCCTGATTTACAAGTTATTCGAGAATCGAAGTGGATAAGAATGAATTAATCCCATTCCAGATACGAGCAATCAAACAAGCAGATACTCGGCGTCATCGGATTCGTTGTTGTGGTGAGTACGAGGATTCAATTAGTGAATTATGGGAGGGGTGGGCTAGAAGAATTAGAGTATGAGACAGGAATTTGAGGTCTTGTTCGAATTCTCGGAACAGTAACTGTTGAATAATGCAGTGTTTTGTAAAACGAGCGTGAACAGTAAAAACGTAACGAGAAGGGGAATAATCTTGGAATCTGTGATTGTTGTCGTTTTATCACGAAAAAGTTTGGCCCTACGTTTTCAAATAATAGTTGTATTCTATATGTTGTGTATCCTGTGTGAGCTTCTTTACAGCTTGCTGTGGCGTGGTAGTGGAGGGACGGCGAGTAGTGATGGAACTACTTTATCTTCTTAGACGGGAGAAATAACAGACGACTTGCTGGGGCGAGAACCACCAGACAACTGACGAAAATATGCAACGGGAAATGTACCGCGCATATTTACTACCGTATGCTGACAATCGTGGCGAGAGAAATTAGCATTTGGATAACTACCGTATTATGAGTGCGGTTGGTCACACTCATGATTAACTATTAAATATTTCCTATACAACACCTCCCCTTCAAGATTGGCACTGCCGATCTTCAAAATACAAAAACTGGGGAAAGGAGGTGAGGTGAGGACGTAGCACAGGGGATGGGGTTACTGCTTCATCATCAATGTGCTCGTCTTCTTCTGAGGCTTGCCCACGAATCTCTTCAGCTCGCGATGGTCGACGATGGAGACAACGGAATCATTCCGTTCCATGAGATTCTTGTCCTCTTTCTCATTCAGTTCCTCTCCGAACTCTTTCGTCTGAATTGCATTCAGCTCCTTGCGACTACTCATTCCATTAGACGTGGTCTCGGGAAATTCCCGCTTCACTATCTCAGAGCTTGTCCTTCTGGAACGCAATCTCATTGACAATTCCATTCTTATTAGTCACAGGTGCAGGGACCTTGACTATCAACTCGGGTTCCTTGTGGTCTTGGGACGAGCCCACTTCACATTGGTCAATCTCCTTCGCCTCGGATCCGTTGTGGTCTCGGACAGATTCCGCTTCACATTCGATCTTGACGAAATTGATCTCCTTCACAGCCTCGGGCACACTTGCCTTGACTGAATTGTTGGGCTTCGCCTCGGGCTCACTTGCCTTGACGAGACTCCCATTCGCCTCGGGTGCCTTGTGGTCTCGGGACTTTCCCGCTTCACATTCCACCTTGACGGTTTTCTCATTCGCCTCGGGTACTCTGACCTTGACGAGTCGGAGAAGCTTGATGAAATTCTGGCCCAGGAGATTCATGCGACCGTGTGTGACATACACGTCGCCGGTAGCTGACACGCCACCGTACTCCATCTTTGCACAGAATCTTCCTCTCAGCTTCAGATCATCTCCGTTCGCGCACTTCACTGTGTCGCGATTACGTTTGCAGTCAGGTCTTCCCAGCTGCTTCCACGTTTCATCGGAGACGATCGTGATATCTGCTCCAGTATCGATCGCCATGGACGCTGATAGTCCGTTGATCTCCACCTGGATACGGTAACTGGATGTACTCACATCTCCCAGAGTTACCGTGTTGACCTTCTTGGTCTTGTTGCACATTCGGGCGAGGTGACCCTTCTTGTGACAGTTGTTGCACCTTGCTGAGCGGAACGGGCAATCGAAGCTCAGATGCTCCTCGTTGCCACAGCAATAACATGTTTTGTGTCCATCGTGGACCGATCCCTCACTGCTTGAACTTCTGTCTCTCTTGTGCTGCATGTTCTTCTTCTGCTGTCTGGATCTACTATCCACATAGTTCACTTGTCTGCTCGACTCCGTGATCGTTCGCGAGTCCTTCTTGAGCTGAGACAAATCGTTGTAAACCGAAAGTAGATCGTCCAGCGTGCAGTCCTTGCCCTTCTGCTTGGCTGTTTGCATCATCTTCAGATGTACATCTGAGTATCGAGGTAGATCAAGTGAGTGCAGGAAGGTGAGAACCTTCCACTCATCGATTGATGCTTCACTAACTTGAGCGTTTTCCACGGTCTGATTGACCCGTGCCGCGAGAACTCTCACATCCTCGATGTTCTCCCTGCTCATTTTCAGATCGAGCATTGTACGTCTTCGATCGAAGATAGACGTGTTGTCGCCAAACAGCGTCAGCATCTTGTCCTTGACCTGCTCGAGCTTCATATCGATCCATTTAGTGGGCGCGATGGACTCAGAGAAAGTCCTTTCCACAGACATGCTGACGTGTCTGATCAGGAGTCTGACCTTCTTCACATCACTCCACTGCTTGAGATCGATCTCGAAGATGTCCTCGTGTCGATTCCACCACCTCTCGAAAGTGGATCCATCCTCCGGGGAGTACACGAACTCCTGGATGCGCGATTCGATCGCGTCGAGAGTGGAATTCGACAGCTCAGTAGATCGGGACGCGGCCTGGTTCTCGCTCTGTTTCTTGATAATCTGGGCCATGCTGGCAACAAGAGCCTTCAAGTCGTCCATTTCCGTCATTGTGTCACTTTCGTCAGAGCTCTTTCACCTCCCAATTCAGTACTGATAGCGATCAATAACCGGGGCGAGCTTCCCGCTGACGAAATACACAAGTTGTTGTTTCTTCGCACGTCAAACCTCCTTGGCAACCTTCGCCTCACAAATCACAAAACTCGCCTGCGAGTGTCCAGATTTGTCACGATTTCCCTTTCGAACCTTCTCAGTTGGTCTACCAACAGGCTCGATGCGTCAACTGACGAAATTCAGAAATCGGGCAGCACCTCCCCCTTATAAAGAGGTTTGCTTAGGCTTTAGCTCACTTGTTGGCCTGCCAACAAAGTTCACAGCTTGGCTACCACAGCCACACACTCACTGGCCTGCCAGTTTGTGCAATCGACGGGGCAAAACACGTAAAACGTGTGTCAAACTCACGCGTCGAGTCCTTGGGATCCTGAACGCCAATATGTTGTGTATTCTGGCTTCTTCACAGCCGGCGTGTGGCAGAGGAGGGACGGCGAGTAGTGAGAATACTACTTTATCTTCTTAGACGGGAGAAATAACAGACGACTTGCTGGGGCGAGAACCACCAGACAACTGACGAAAATATGCAACGGGAAATGTACCGCGCATATTTACTACCGTATGCTGACAATCGTGGCGAGAGAAATTAGCATTTGGATAACTACCGTATTATGAGTGCGGTTGGTCACACTCATGATTAACTATTAAATATTTCCTATACAACACTATACGACCGCAAATGAGGTATCGATTGCCGCAGCGACAATTTCCTATCTATGTTGAGCGCTTGAAACTAATTTGATCAAATCTTGTCACATGAGTGTTTCGAGTACACGTTCTCATTCGTCTCATACCGTGCTGTTCATTGTCAGCAAAGGTGCGCGTGTAATGAAGAGACGGTCACCTCTACTTATTCTTATAATCGACTTCGTTCTTCACAATAACAAATATTATCCTTTACCGCTATGCAAGCCCATCATATCAACCACTCAACCATTCATCTTACACATTGCGAGCTTGAAACATATCGATCACACTTGCAGTGGTTCGAGTACGCCATCGACTTCGTCCGCAACCTCTACAGTCTCATCGCCGATGACGAATCCACGTCGGGCTACTCGACCTATTGCATGTCGACTTCAAACGCGAACGTGTCGTGGGTGAGTCGAGACATTCAGATACCGAAACCTCCAACCGCGTTATCTCTAGGAATCTCCCTTTCTTGTCTCTTTCTAGCAGTATCACCCTTTCTGTTCTATTTGTAACCAAGTTTAATGCTGTGGAAAAAGTGAGGGGAGAAAAAAGAAAAGAGAAAAATCGGGTGGGAAAAGTCAAAGGAGAAAATGAGAATTTTGAATTCGCGCCTTTTCGAGATCTCACTTCTCCGTGGAGCTAGATACTTTTAAATTGGGGAAATGGGTTTTCCTCAGAACCCTAAGAACGAAGAAAACAGTCGCTAGCTCCACGGGGAAGCCCGATACAGAAAAGGCGCCAATTCAAAATTTTGGTTTTCTCCTTTTTCTCTCCATGCGACTTTTTCCACCCCAGGAGAAAATCTCCCCTGACTTTTTCCGCAGCATTACTTCAATTGATTCTGAAAATGAAACTGCTGAGAACTTGAGCTTGAAAAATTGAGCACGTGAACATAGCGAGGGACGGAAAAAGCTTGGTTTTGAGGATTGAAAATTTGAAGAAAACAACATTCAAACATTTCGAATTCTTCAGATCGACATGCTCGTCGGCTTCCGACTCGTGCCGATCTCACTCATCTCACTCATACTATTCATTGGGATCTGCGTCTACGTCAAAGTCAGGAACAGGTACGTTGTCGTGTTTTGAACTTGTTATTGTTGTTTCGAATATTAGGTTGGTGCATAAGTTTCTGAGGTTTTATTATATTCTCGTATCTGCTCATTGGCTTCAGCTGTCAAGAAATCTTGAATAGCATAAATTACGGGGAGGTGTGACCAACATAACCCTATTTTGAAATTTGGCCACAAGCGCATAGAATAGGAGAGACAATTTATTGCGTGGATGGAGGTGTGACGAGAAGAAAAAATTCTAATTTTTTAATCTATGTTCAAGGTTCTCCTCTGCAAACTAGATATCGCCAGAAGTAGCCCGTCAAATCAGCAATCTACAGAAGGTCCCTTGTTCGAATGAACGTTTAAGTTTCAAGTTTTAAGACGAGTGAGAAGCGGGGAGTCGCATAAAGAGACAAATTGTAGAGAAATTTTCGAAGAAAAACTTTAAAAAATCGCAACTTTCGAAGTAAGAATCGCATCACTTTGAAACGGGTATGGCTAACTGATCAACCAAGGTGCTTCACTTTTCATTATCAAAGAGATCTCTAAGTACACAGCGGCAAGTACTCTACGATATCTAGTCAACAGGATCAAAAATTCCAATCTATGATCTGAGCTTAGGCGCCTGCCTTGGAAACGTCGATGACTGCTGAGCCACCAAACTAATTTTGTACAGACACCATTTGAGTGCCCTAGAAGCCAGTGTGTTTGTTTGGACTCTACCTTGCTCCTGAGTGGAGTTGTGATTAATTGAAAAGTTAGTTCTGATCGCTCTCACGCTCACTTTGAATTGAACCTGTAGCGTTCTTTCTGAAGGTATTGGTCTCTTTCCAAGCGCGCTAGAAAGAGCATCCACGCCCTCATCAACTATGAAAAACCACCGGTTGATTGGTTGAATATTAAAGACGGGACAGGCTTATACATAGCAGCGTAAAAAACCTCAGAAACTTATGCACCAACCAGATAATTAAATCAAAATTGCAGAGCCTGGATGCGCGAGTGCAACCACAACCTGACTGCGAGGTTTCAAGAGAGGATCACGTATAAGGTTCGTTGCCTAGATCGAGCAGCATCGAAGCAGAAAAATAGTCCAAGACTGCGAAAAACGGCTGAAAATTCAAACATCTGAGGATTTGAACAGATTCATAGATTGGCATCAGGAATCTCTTATTTTGCAGAACTCTTTGAAAAAAGATAGTGCATGGAAAAGTGAGAGGTTTTCGTACCACTCTGATTGACAAGTCACTTTCAGGCCACCCGCCTCATCCTCCCGAACGCAATTATCTTCTGCTGCATGTACTTGATGCAGTTGGCGGGTGGGTATTTATTTATTTATTACTTTTTTCTTCGTTTTGATTGTTGTTTTGATTTATATTTTGTTGTTTTGATTTATATTTTGTTGTTTTGATTTATATTTTGTTGTTTTGATAAAAATCAAACTTCCTCAGCCGCAGTCTTCTCCTCCCTGATTGCGCACAAGAGCAACGACAGGCTGGGCTCGGTCATGGTCAAGGTGAGTTTTTAACTTTTGCAGATAATGCTGTATGATACCGATTCATTTCTCGTTTGTAGTTATTTTAAAGATGTTATGAAGCGTAACTGAAACTAGCAAGTTTTGGAAAGTCTGAGAACTTGTCCCGAGTTCCGATAGTTCTTACAAAAACAATAAATAAAAACTACAAAACCTAGGTGATGGTCAAGGTAGTTGGCATGTACGAATGGGTAAATTTGTTTTAAGAAGGGTAACATCAGAGGATTGGTTTATGTGAGTTTGTCGACCTCATACAAACACCATGAAACGCACTAAATAGACTCACCGCATAACTCTTTCTCAATAGCTTCTCTACTTGTGCTCTGTGTAAGCTAAGCCAACTTTCAATGCCTTTAATTCTTTCTTCTTGCTTAGTCGACATTTTTTTTGTTTTTTTGTACTGCGCTCAGAGCGATTATCAAAGATTCAACAACAAGTGTACTTTGCTGCAGAGCTGAAACTCATTTGAGACTAAAGTTCTACTACGTTTTAAGGCGAAACCTTTTTCACTAGCTTCCTTTCTCAGGAACTAGCCTCGCTCCTCTTCAACTCCTACTCGCTCATCCACCCTGCCATCTTCCTCTACATCGAACCCGCCCTGTGGAAGGAGGAGAAGAGGGTGAAGGAGGGCGACGGGACCACTTATAATAGGGTGAGTTTGTATACTATTTTTGTGAGCGATGGCTTGTCTGGAATCCCTACTGTGGAAAGTGATAGCATTAGATGTGGAGGAGGAAGGACGAGTGAAGGAGGGCGATAGGACGCCGTATAATAGGATGAGCGAATGAGCAAAAATCATCGAGAAAAAGCATCTCGCTGCTCTGTTGATGCCACTCTTAGAAAGTTTAGTCTTGATTGCTCTCCTTTGCTTTGCAAGCTGCACTTCATCTTGTCAATACGGAAGCTAAAATTAGTCAAGGAAGTTGGCTGTATTCTGCGCGAAATTACTCCCTACGATCAGCAAAGCTTTCGCCAGGCAGCAAGAATCGTAAAAGATTGTGTCGGGAACGAGTGAAAGTTAGCATACTGTTTCCAGGAAATTACGCCATGAATCTGTGTGGAAAGTTTCTTCCAGACCCTCGCGTACACCTGGGAGAAGTCACTGAAGAAGAAGGAAAGGAAAGGACTGTTCTGCCTGCGGCAATCGAGAAAGGGCCAGTATCAGCGATCGGTAAGACTTTGTCTTATTAGTGTCCAGTACAGTAGTATTTGTAGAGTCCAGAAGTGTCTCAATGATTCAACTGTCTATGTCCTTTTCGATCTGGTGAGCATAACACAAATTTTTAAAAATATTTAATTTATTTATCTTTTGCTATTTCAGCAAACCTCCGTGCACTCGCCCTCTCCAACAACCCTGATGTGATTCCAACCGATTAGACGTCGAAAAGCAAAAAGCACTGTCCTCATTTCACGTTCTCTTTCGGAAATTTGAGTGCACATAATTTCCTCGAATTTTTCATTCCCATTCAGACTGATTTATCCTTTTCCGCATTCTCCAAATGTCAAGAATCTCGTTTTTTTCTTGATTCGAACGTATCAATTGTCGGTTTTCTCTCAGGTTGTCATTGATAAATATCTTCCCCTTCCTCGATAATTTGATGTTGGCGCGAGCTGCGAATGCCGCTTTTCGTTAGTTATACAGCATTTCTCGCGCATATCTGGTGTTTCTTGATACTCAACGTTTCCCCTAGCGAACATGACTTCAAGACATTTATTATTCAATTTCACCTGCTCTAACGTTACTTTCACTGATTACTATTGGAATTTGAGCGAGATCTTACCTTACCATTAGTTGGGTTTACTGGAAAATAGTTTGCGAATTTCGAAAAATACTTCCTCGTAAATTCGTGAGAGAGATCTTTAACACGTTCCCTTAATTGCGAGCTTCCATGGGCGCATTTCGAAGAAGAGCCATTTAGAGACCTCAGATTTCACTTAGCTCCTCCATTTCCACGCTTTCTTGTTTCTCTGGCCAGTTAGATAGCCCAGATTTTTGATAAACGAGTCCAAACCCCCTTTCGAATTCACTATTGAACCCAGTCCACCTTAGTTCCGCGGTTGCTGGTGTGAGATGGTCTGTTATTTATCTTATTCATGTTCATTTTCGAAAATACAAAATGCAACTTGAAGGAGTATTTCGAGATGCCCAATGACGTCACTGAACTGTCCACTTTTCGACTATCCTACGGCCGAGCAGACGTGTACCCCGGCTCGGAGGCTTGCGAGGTACCCTTCTTCTATGTTCCAGTTCTGTTTCACTAATGTTTTAACTGAGAGAACGCAGCGAGGATTCGATATAGTGACGTTGGATAATAACTCTCAAAAACTGACAGGCAGCCGCCTCTCTCAACCACAACCACGTCATCTGGGCGATCAATGTGATGATGGCAATCGAGAACTTGATAGGGCTCGTGATGTGCATTTTCATCTCCATTCGCATATATAGCCATGAGGTGAGCTGTCTTAGTTGCTACATCGAAGAGAACAGGAGGTGTTAGAAAGACTCTGGGCACTTCCAATACCGTCTGTTAGACTAGAGTCATGGTGCGGACAAATCCTCAAATGAAACGATTTTCTTGAGTTCTTAAAAATATTACGCTTGAGCTTCAATCTTTCCAATTCCACATCAACCAGCGCATCTTTCTCATGCTCATTCCCTTTTGTTTAATTTTGGCTTGAGAAATGTTTCAGGATTCAAGACTCCCAGTTTGGCCTTTGATTTTTCATAAATGCGGATATATTCAGATCTTCCACATCAACCAGCGCATCCTCCTCGTACTCATCGGCCTTCTCCTCTCTGTTCGATCACTGTTCTCATTGTACAAGGGAGGATGGCTGTTGCTGAGGCTGATAACTACTACGGTGAGCGTGTGAAATAGTTTTCTGCATCGGTCATAGTAGGATTAGCGACGGTTACATATCACAGCTCGTTATGATACGCATGTGAAACGCATCCAGGTTCTGTGAAAAATCGCCGAACTTTTGCGAAAATATCAATTGGGCGAGTGCACGTAAACGCAGTGAACACTGAATAGCACGAAAACTAAAATCAAGTTCGGTTGCTCCAGGACAACTGCTGCTTCCTCTGGCACACGCGCTACTTATATTCGCTCGCGAATACTATCTAGAAAGTGCCAGTATTGGCAAATGAACCTGATTGGAGAGCAGCTGTGCCAAAATAACTCATGATTTATCAAACATTTCCTCAGGACAACTGCTGCTTCCTCTGGCACACGCGCTACTGCTGGGACATATCGACTGTTGTGAGCGAGCCTGCTTTCGCTGTAGGGTGAGGAATCTCGTCAATGCCACCTCTTCTATTTTCGAAAATACTGATCGTTAGTTAACCGACCTTCGATGAAGTCGTATTTTTGCAAATGCTATCCATCAACTCTGCTTCTTTTCTGCATTAGGTCTTGCCAGAGTAACTAGGACTGGTTACAAGACATCAACGGACACTCAGGAGACACTTTTGCGTTTTTTGAGACTGTGGATAATGCAATTTCAGGTACTGCTACCTCGCCATCTCACTGGAGCGACTGGTTGCGTGCTTCTTTGGCGCTCGGTAATAAGTTATTTTCGAAATTAGTCTCGAAAATTCTGTTTTCCAGATACGAAAACAACCCGTGCCCTCTACTTGGAGGAATTGCTGTCCTGGCAATCGTGAGCCAATTTATCACTTTTCCTCTGTCTTCCCCAAGTGTTTCTAACCGATAAGCGAGCAGGAATAAGACGAGGAGTAGTTCTTTAACCTTCCAAAACGTCAGTCTCCGCATGACAAGATTAGGCCGTCTGAGTAGCGTGAAAGTCGCTAACGAGGCTATTGAGTCCACGTTCTAGGGATATCTGAGAGAAACAGGAGTCTGAAAATTGAGACTGATCTCTGCACTGCAAGAGTGTGGAGAGGACAACGGTATTTGGAATCCGATTGAGAATAATGGAGAAAATGTCGTGAATAGATCTAGAAATCAAAGATCAATCGCAGGCAATCAACACGATCCGTTTCTGTCACTTCCCAGCTTTGCATTAAAGTTCCCCTCCACACCTAAAATTACCCCCAGTTTTTATTCGATTTTATGAAATAACGAGGCGCCAAACTATCGTATTTGAAGAAAAAATGCAAAAATAATTAAAATTCAGCCCGTGGTGATTTATTAAAAACGAGGGATTGAGCTAAACATCCTACGTGGATTTCTTAACTACGGTAATATCGGCTGTTCTGTCTGCGGTTACGGAAGTTCCGGCTTTGCATTTTTTGCGCTCTTTTGTTTTCTTTGTTTTTTTGTTTGTTTTATCGTTTAAATCCTGCTTAATTTTAACGAAAAAAAAACAGTTTGTAAAACAAGAAAGTACAGTTTGTAAAACAAGAACGTATCAGTGACAGTGACAGTGGAGTAAATAAGCTGTCCCAGCGGGCACCCGAACGCAACTTGGCGCGCCGCTGGCTTTATTTTTCGCGCGAATTCAAATTTTGTCAGGTGGTGAATCAGGTGTGGAGGGGAACTTTAAAGAGTCCAATTAGAATGAGATAGCTGCTAAACTTGAGTAGATCAAAGATTAAATGCCGCAGATCAAAGACCAATTCCAGATAATCAACACGATCTCCGTCTCCGCGGGCCACTTCCCCTCCGCTTTCTTCCATCCTCCGCCCCTGAATGTGAACTCGACCTTTGTCGTGTTCTGCACGTCGGTGGCGTACCCGAAGATTCGATGGGTAAGGATTGATCGATCAGACCCAAACGCATGGGTTGAATAATGTTAAATTAGGAGTTACATGAATAGTAGTGAGACGTAATGGCCATGTTTCTGTTCTGCACGTCAGTGGGCTTCCGAAGATACGTTGGGTAAGGGTTGATTATGAATCTCGCACAGATGACTTGTTAGAATTCTCTATAATTAGAATTCCCCTTGAATAGTCGTGAAACGTAGTGAACATCTTTCTGTTTTGATGGGTGCGTGGTCAATTGTTAGGTTACAATAAGCCCACAAAATACCGGGGAATCGAAACAAGTCGTTAGTTCTTTGTAGAATTCGACAAAACCACTAAGGAGATACGTCTCTGTTAGTCCGTCCATTTCGAATCTGGCCTTTTCGACTCGTAAATTGAAATACTTCTTTAAAGATCGACATTCTCTACAAGTTCCGGCAGTTCCCCGTGATGAGCGCGTCCCTTCTGATCTTCACGCCCGTCTTTCTCTACACGAAGCACAAGAATCGGTCAGTTTTCATCAAGTAATCAATTCTGGGCGATTACCGTAACATCTTCCTTGCGAGAACCAAGAAAATCATTCATTTCAGTCTGCGAGTCACCGACTCAACGCACTCACTGGACGATAGGTTTCATCGGAGGATGACATTGAAGGTGGGTGAGCGTTTGGTAGTATTATGATGAGGATGAGTGCAATGAAAAATGTTAACCCTGAGAAACCGTGTCTGATTGTAATGTGGGCGGAACGAGGCGGAACAGCTCAGGTGCCTGCATTGGGATTGCATGGTTTTCAACGTCACGTTGACGATAATGTGAAATCATCTGAAACTTATGAAAAAATTTTACTTTCGTTCGGAATCCCTCGTCGGAGGCGAAATTCACAGTTAATCTATACAGTCCGCCCGCATCGTCTACCCGAACATGATCTGCTTCACGGCGCTCTACGCAGTGAGCTCGACGTGTGAGTGCTTCTGACTCATTTTCGCGATTCTTTTCTATTGATACCCACCAAGCGGTGTCGCCTCAAAATGTCAGTAAAATCGCCTTGATTGCAGCTTTACCTTTTACCCATTCTATTGTGGAACAAAAAGTGGAATGAGAGAAAGGAGAAAAATATGTTTCAGAAGTAATTCATCCTAGTTGATCAGCGCAAGCTTAGATTATCTCTTGTTTCGCGATTGAACAATAAATACCCAAGTCTCTCAGGTACGACACTGTGCGCCTACCTGCAGACGGACGGAGCACGCGTGGCACTGGCTGTGGTGATCAAGGTTAGTACGTAACAATAATTATTTGAGAAGAGACGAAGTAATTAACGAAAATATACTATTTATCAATAGTGAAGGTACAGAAAATGGTAAAGTGTGATAAAATGAGGTTTCAGTGGCACCTCCTCTCCACAAACACTCGATTTTCTCTTGAAAACGCGTGTTTCTGCACGTAAAGGCAAAAAAATGGGAAATGAGAGAGCGAATATTCCAGGAATTCGGCTCTCTAATCTTCAATGCGCACCTCCTCGCGCATCCACTGATTCTGATCTGGAGGGAACCGACGCTGTGGAGGTGAGGTCTTTGCAGTGTTCAAAATTTGTGCTACAAGTTGCATGCCAAATTTATCTGAATTTTGTGAGTACCGTAAACGATCAAGCGTGCAAAAATGTTCACAACACGAACTTCCACTGCGTATTATCTGGAGAGAACCGACACTTAGGAGATTTACTTACGGATTTCTATGTCCAGTTTTCTAATGCATCGGTGCAATTACTGTTACAAGCAAGAGACGATTGCATACAGATATCGCATCAAATAATCATAGCCTTTCGTTGCAGAACCAACCCAAAGCAAATCGAGGATCCCGCCCTGGCACACAACGCCACCAAGCATTTCAATGTGAGTTATTCGAAATCGAAGAATGTTCAATCAAAACCGACGATATCAAATTAATCTTAAAGTTAAGTAAGCTATGTGTTCCATGTTGAGTTTCAGAGCTCTCTCATATTCCCAGCTGTTGACTGCTCTTCGATATTTCTCAAACGTCGTTTTTGAAAAAAAATATTAAATTCAGCTCGTCCAAGAAGCGTGGAACAAGGTGGAGTTCGAGAAGACGCATGCGAAGGAAGCTAAGGCAAAAGAGGAGAAGGAAGGAGTGTTCAGGAGACTGTGGAGACGGATTCATCAACTGATCAAGAGGAAGGAGGCGGTAAGCAATGCTAATGATAAATTTCTTTGATCGTTGGAGTTCAAATGTCCAGGAAATTTTTTAGATCCGTCGCATTACATCGCCCGAGCCTTGCGATACGCATCCAAAACCGACGCCTCGACCTGCTTCGAGAAATACCGACAGAGCGTCGATGAATGGCCAAACTTAGCCAAAAGTCTTATAGAAAATCGATCAAATCAAATCAAATCAAATCATTTATTTCCTGTAGATGAGACAAAGGCCGGGGTGGGGCTTCTTCTTCTCATTCACGATTAATCGGGGTCAGGAAAGGCGGTCTTGTTCTTCCATAAGTCTCGGTTGAGCGCGTGTCGTTCGGTTAGCCGCAGCTGCGTGATGTCTTCTCTCAGCATATCTGACCATTTCAACTTCGGTCTACCAATTGGTCTTTTTCCTTTGATGGCATACTTCATCATCCTCTGGCAA
>LS494221.1:0-36020 GCA_900490845.1 Pristionchus japonicus | reverse complement strand
TCTTTCGAAGGTGAAGCTGTTCCAGGACTGCGAGAGGGCATTGCTCAGGTATTTGACGGATGTGGAATTTCCGGTTCTAGGCGTGAAACCAGTTGACCCTCTTCAGAGACCTCGTACTCAAGCTTCGAGCAGTAATCTTCCTACCGGGAGATATGGTCTGCATGAAGGTGAGTCCTTCCGAGAACAATCGATACCATAATCCAAGCTACCGTACTCTGACGTATTTCGCAGGGCGACGTCGGCAAAGAGATGTACATCGTGAACGCAGGCTTTCTGGAGGTCGTGGGAGGACCGAATAATGAACTGGTAAGGAGAAGGAATCTATCCATTCTCTAGATTATCTCTCTGATGAGAACGAATGGTGAATCCGCACTATCTATCTTCCACTGTGCATTTACAAGTGGGAAACTATGAAGAGATGAAAGAATTTCCATGGGTTTTTTTGTGGGCTTGATCTTGCAAGCTGAGAGTGCATTAGATTGAGCGAAATTAAATGAGCTATGAAAATGTCGTGAAACATATCATCACCGTTTAGATCTTCGCCACGATGGGACAGGGAAGCGTATTCGGAGAAATCTCACTGCTGGCCATTGGTGAGGTTCTTTCATCTGCTACTTTGTCTTTCCACTGATCTCTGATTAAATACTCCTCATCTATTGGGTTCACTCAACTCCTTTTGAGCGGTTACTGAAGAGAGGGGTCTGATTTGGAGACCACACACAATCAAATTCTCAGGCGGCAACAATCGACGTACGGCATCCATTCGGGCGAAGGGATACGTGACTCTATTCGCACTGTCGAAGCAGGATCTGCAGGTGAGAGATCGAAGATTTGGAACGCATTTCTGGTGCTCATCAAGCGATTTGAAAACTCCGATGAAAAATAGAAACGCATGAAACTCAACTAATCGTAAGTACTCATTTCCAGGACGTAATCAAATACTACCCGCAAGCCCAAGCCATTCTCAAGAAGAAAGCTGCGTGAGTTCTTGATGTCTGCAGATCCCTCAATCCATCTGACGCTTTTGTACTTCACGGCTCGGCGCTTTTTCGTAGAGCAATGCGTAGTACGTAGCGTGCGTAGTGCGTACAGAAGTTCCGCCCTTAGAACACGGATGCTGATCAGTTGCCAAGAATCATGATAGAATGACGCAGTTCAGATCAATAATCCATTGCCTTGCAGTGAGATGCTGAAGAAGGACAAGAAGGCGGAGGATTCATCTGCGGCCACGACCAAGAACATGGAGGCGATGTGCCAGGTATTCATTCAGAGAATTTTCACTTTTTCTCGGTATCGATCAGCGACAGAATAGGGGTTCGCACAAAGTAAATTGAAAGCTCAAGTGTTGGAGCTGATAATGAGATAATTGTTACAAAAAAGTTATGGCTATATCAAAGAATGAGAAAAATTGAACGAATAAACGTGACTTGTGAAACCTAATCAATTTCATACATCGATTAGCGTTTGACTGCTCGAATTGTTTTCTCCCGTTCTCAAAAAATCAGTAAATCGATAACTGCAGATCACTGTGGCTCCCGAGCCGAAGATGCTCAAGGTCGTTGCTCAGATTCTCCCTGAGCAAAGTGAAACCACGCAGATACTCAAGAAGGCACTTGGTGAGTACGGTAGTCTGGTGATACAGTAAACGAAGGGGCTTCTGTTGATAATGGTTCAATAGCTAGCTTGCATCCCCGCAGCTTTATCATTAGATTCATTACAAATTTTAGAAGTGAAGCTAGACAGTTCAAATTTCGCGCTCAATGCAATGATAACGATCTCTAAATTCAGAAGATCGTCGTCCCTCAATGCTCCTCCGACCGGATGGAGAGATCTCTGACTTCTCTGATCTATCCGATATCTCTGATGTGGAAGAAGATGAAGAAGAGAGAGCAAAGAAGGATTGATTATTCTCTGCTGGCAACTTTTTATCTACCCCGATGTTTCCCTGTGATAAATTATATGTTCATGTTACTTGATATAATTGAGTTCAGCTTCCGTAACCAGTCAAGAGTTACAAATATTCATCCTGTCTAGACTGGTCGTAAATCTATGGCCTCATGACTCCGACCACCAATATTACCCACTGGCTCTCTTACTTCGAGCGTAGACAGTCAGAGAGGAGGGACTCTTCCGATCTCTTTTTACAATAGCTCCGATCACTCGAGTGGACAGAGTCTCTCTCAAGCGTCCTTTTCGTATACAGATACTCAGTCTTACCAAGTCTCTTCAGCCATTTCCCGCTCGCCAATGACCTGGACTCATTCGCAATCTGAGATGGGAGCGGTCGCTTCGATCGTGCCTCCAGCCTCTGGTCTCCCGACTACTCCTGAGTCAGCTGGATCCGCTGAGTCTGCCCACTGCCCATCTCCTTCTCATTCAACGAAGAAGTCTCGCAAAAGAAGATCGAAGGTTCCTCAAGACGCGTCGCCAGCATGCAAAACGCCCAAAACGGAGTGGAAATGTGAGTGACTTGAATTGTTTTTTGTTTTGTTTTTATCTCACTGATTCACTAAGCTTCTGGTCGATCGTTATTGCATACTAACTTAATTCCTATCCATTTCAGCGATCCCCGTGGATACTCAGAGAGATGCTCCTCTTTGTCGTGGCAACTCCACTCTCACTCTTTCCCAACAACACCTCATGCCCCATCAGTCTACTGTTCACCATCAGCCTACCTTATCCCCGGATGCCGGCTACTACAGCAACTCCTCGCCTCCAGGCACAACTCCCCTCTACGAGTACCTTAACTCGAATACCTGTGCAAGTACCGTAACCAATGGATTCCCCAAGAATGATACGGTAGAGGCTCCCTGCACGTCTACCCAATATCCTGTGATCGACCAGACTCCGAAAGATGCGATCGTCTGCATCGACATGTCTGATTACGAAGAAGTGGAAGATAAGGGAGAAGAGGTACGTGAATGGGGTTACGGTAGTAGACTACGGTAGATCGATGAAGTATTGATCCTTTTCAGAACTCCTCACAATACAATCCTGGATCTCTTCGACTACCTGATGAGGATGCACCTGGAAGACTAGCGGTAGAGGCAGAGTTCAAGTACGTATTCGTTTAGATGTTGATCAAAATGCGTGAAAGATTCCTCTTATCCTTTCTTCATTTCAGTTCATTACCGAATCTGGAGGAGGAGTTAGGCCCGTTCTTCAAAGGTTGGCAATTTTCATTTCGTTGTTGTTGCAATCAGTTCGGAGTGGGAACATTCAATAACCAGTTATATCTCAGGTCTCACACAAGACTGTCTCGAGATGTGTCTTCGTGTGTGGTCCTGCTTCGATTTCGATCTGAAAGTGCGAAGGAAGTGTGATCACACGATTGAATCACTCGACTATCTACGATCTACCAATTGGCTGTCCGGATTGGTGAGTGTACGGTATCGGTGGTCTGAATACGGTAGCGAGGAAGATACGGTAGTGGTATTGATTTATCGATTTCAAATCAATAATACCAGATCATCGACGATGTCCTCCAGATGCTCTCCGATGATGAGTCTCTCAACCCTTACAAAGTAAGTTTCATGGTCTACTGTTGATGTACAACAATCTAAATTTGTCGTTCATTAGAATCTCTACAACATGGAATCTCTAATAGTAATCCGCATCATTCTAGTGCACAGTTCTCACCTCGGATCTCTTCACACAACTCTCCATGAACACTCTGAGTGCCAGAGCTGAGAAAAAACTTGGAAAGGTACCTAACAACTTCTAATATTGTTTTCTTCTATACTAATACCGTATCTCAATCGATTACAGTATCCCTTTCTAGCGCGATCTCTCCTCCAGTCCAGTGCTCTTCCCTCTTCTGGAAGGCGGCAATCACTGGACGATGATAGTTGTGAATGTGAATGATTGCGAGATCGGTCACATGGACAGTCTGGCGGCTATCGAAGGAGCGGAGGAGAGAAGGAGTGAAGCGATGGATATAGTGATTGAACTGTTCGAGGTGAGATTTATCTCTTATCTCCTCCTTTCTTGTACAGTCTCTGAAAGGTGAACAGTTGAGTTGATTCATCTTCAATCGGATAGATCATAACAATCTACCCTCATTGCAGAGACTGTATCCCTCGACGGCAGGCAAGTGGTCCAAGCACCTACTCGAGACTCCCCAGCAGACGAATGGTTCCGATTGTGGAATCCATGTTATCCTGAATGCCTTCTTCTACTTGGGTTGGAAACCCATCGATTACTCCTCTGAAGCAGCGAGATATATGCGGTTCAGACTAGTGAACACTCTGGTTCACGGAGATATCTGGAGGGTCTAATCCCAGTTCTACCATGTTCCATTATCCCGATCTCCCTGTAGTATTATCCATTTCCTTCTAGATTCGTATTCATTGTATTAATATTACTGATTCACCCACTGTATCGATGAAATAACAAGTGAATGTTTTATTCTGGCTTGCCCTTCAGCCTAGTCTTGCTGTTCATCATAACATCCCCGTTTGAGGACGTTCTATTGACGGGTTCATGTTTATCGGTGATTCAAATGCATGTGTCTAAATATGCCCGTTCTTTTATGAATCTATGATTTTCCTTGTGAATTCGTCAAACTGGTTAATAAAAATTAAAATAATGTGCTATGTTTGTTATTGCAATAACGAGAAAGAACGAATTCTAAGTTCAAGTTTCTAATTGATTTGAATCATAAATTGGCCCGGCGATAGCTTGACGATAGTTTGGTAGATCAAAATTACAATAAAATAAACGATCAATATATTTTGGGCCATGGTACGGTATTTTCGCGTCAAGACTTTCTTCGTATTTTTTCGACTTTTTCTTATTGTCTCTGAATTTTCCTTTCTTTTACTTCCTTGTTTTAGTTTATTGGTTGCGTATTTGACTATGAATTTGTTTAATCAGTTCCCTTCCAGCACCCCTCGTAGTTTATTCTCGAAATTCACCACCGTAGACGTCTCGCTGCTAGCCTGTATCTTTAAAAAGTAAGAACCATTTTTTGGGCTAATATTGTTATGTTTAGAATAAATTATTTCGCCGTTTTATGAACTAGAATTCTATTATTGATTTGTTGTTGATCACGTTGATTAACGAGCTCTATTTCAGATGGCAGACCAGATGAATGGAGAGGCGGCAGGCACCAGCAAGATCCCGATGCTTGTCACTCGATTGCCCGAGCGACTCGACAGAGTCAAGAACATGCTGCTCCAGCATATCTCCAAGAGTACTCACTACTTCAAGGAGGAACTCGGGTGAGCATTACTGCTAAAACAGTTGCTGATTGTTCTGAACAATTTTTTAAAAATAATAATATTTATTAAATATGTCGTTTCAGACCCCACGAGGAAGTGATCGAGAACGAGCTGGGCAAAACACAAAGGTATTTAATGTTGTTTATCAACCGTCAAATGAATGGGTTGCAGTCCTCTCAAGTTCTGGGCAGAAGAGGACGTCCGTCAACTTCCGAAACGAAAGGCCCTCGACCGATTCGCCGAGGTCAATATCCTTTAATACACTTGTGGAATGACGAGGCCACTACGATCTGATGTTCTATATAATTCCTCATTTATTCCTAGAGCGTAGTCACTTGGTCGTTTTACAACGGTAGTGTCGCTGAGGTCGATTTCATAGAATATCAGCGCGTATGGGCATATCGTTCTAGAGAGTATAAACAAACTTTAGCCATATTTTTTATAATCGAAATTTGCAGAAACTGGACAAGTTCCCTCTTCTGGCCGTGGCCGATGAGATCACCGAGACACTTCGCAAGACGGACGTCGTTCTCGTTATCGCCCCCACTGGATCGGGAAAGAGTATTATGGTTAGTTTCGATTGTGAAACTCAAAACGTGGCTGTACTTTAGAGATGAAGTCATTCAACACATTCAGGCGCCGTACCTCGCGGAGCAGCTTCTCCTCTCGGAGAACGGACAGAAGAAGGAGTTCTATCGGTAATTAATTATTTGTAATTAACTAATTATTGCTAATTAACTAACAACAAACTAATAATCAATAATCTACAGGAAGACGCTGATGGTAGTGCCCAGTGCTGAGCACTGCGGATCCACCGTGAGGAGTATCGACAAGGTACGGTAGATATCGATGTGAGAGAGGGATATGGTAGCTAACTCATTTCATTGCAGTTCTATCCGCACAGCGGGCTCATCGTGGATGGATACATCAACGCGCATGAAAACGTAAGATCAATGGGACGGATTGGGGGTACATTTCTGCAATGTGGTGCTGTGGTCTTGTGCAAAATCTATAATATTTAAAATTCAAACTAACATCAGCGAAATGATTTAAACTCCTCGTTGTGAATATTCTTTGCTAACGGGCTGACGGCGTTAGAGTAGATTCCATCTAAACCTTCTCAGGTTCTTCGTCACATTCCCCCTCGCAATCCGATGAGGAATGACTTCATCGAATTTATCTGCACAAACTACAACTCGGCCCTTGTGAGTTATTTCTTTCTTGTTCTATTTTAATATGAAACTCATCGAAGCTGCTCCATTTCTGTCTACACACACTTTTCGAAACAAGAGCGATAAACATGGTTTTGGAGATGGAAGCTAATCGATATTCTGCTCAGCGCATTCTGCCCACTTCGAAGCTGAATCTGCTCGTTCTCGATGAGGTCCACGAGACGAACGACAACGTCCAAGTGGTGAGAATGGTTACCCTCTAGGCAAAGTAACAGGGAAATAGGAGTGAGGCATTGCCTCTCAGACACTAGTGTTTGATTTTTTTTTCGAAGAAGACAGCTACGAATGAGTACATAGGTGCAGTTAATTTATGAGAATTTGATGTAACTCAAATGTAACTCGCAACGAAAATGATGATTGCGATGAAAACTATTAACCTTTTTTTGTTGTTGATGCAACTCTAATGAATCGTCAATTGCAGACACTCGCAATGGCGCTCAAGATGCTCACCGGAGCGGAATTCGTCGAGAAGAAGTGAGGGGATTTTATTATTATGATTGTTTTGTTGGTATTCTCATGCAAGGAGTGAAAGATCAATCGTGGTGTGCATTTGATTGAAGCAGCAACATGTTTCTCGTTTCCCCTTATTTATCATAATCACTAATTAATTAATAATGTCAGGAAATTGCACAAGCCGGAACGAATGCTGAACAGACTTCTGCTCATGAGTGCGACTGTGGATGAGAAGGAGAGATGGAGATACGAAAAGTGAGGGATTATGATAATTAGCACTCATTAATATTAATTAAATAGTGTTTTCATTTCTTTTCTGTATGTTTCTAAAGTTACATTGTTGTTAGAAGAACAATAGAACCTGGAGCACTCAAACAATATAATTCATGCCATGTACGATGATTGAAATTCATCACTCGCAGGTACTTCACCTCGAAGGGAGTCTCCTTCAAGTGCATTGATTTCTCCTCGAGAGCCCGCCCCAAGAGATCGATTACGATGAGGTCCGACAGGGGCTACGGTAGCTGGAGGGGCTGTAGTGGTTGGGCACGGTAGTCTCATCTGATCGATCGATAATTGCAGCTGCTACAACAGTCCCGTTATGCCGCAGGGATTCGTGCAGACGGAGATGTCCGAGGAGATCACTGCGGGTGAGAGTGAACTGCTGTCCAATGCTGGTGGGGGGCCTGAAACGTAACCCGAGAAACGAAAATCTCGTCACTTTCACTGTGAAATGATCTCTCCGAATCCGATGATCAATGATCAATGTCCTGTTTCGTTTCTCTCTCATCCGTCAGACAGCAAACGAGAATGGGACAAATTAGGAGTTTCTGACTTGTTCAGCAAAATCAATGTAGATTGATTAGGAGGATTACGCAAGGAAACCTATAGGAGCTCTACGTATAACGATGCTTGTGAAGTTGTGTTTTCTTACGTACCTTTTTTTGTCACTTGCCCAACCACAGCACATCGTCGTATTCTGAGTTTGATTCATAATACGCTGAAACTGTATGCTCAACTTGACCAGTTACTGAGGTTTATTTCGGTTGTTTTTTTCAGTGAGCTCGCGTCGCGTGGAGAACAACAACGCAGAGCTGGAGTATGCTAAACCGAAGTTGTGCGTGTAAGTGAGGGGGGTGCGAGGGAGTACGGGAGTACGGTAGACGAGATAATCAATATGATATATCAGAAAGGTCTACAGTATCGATCCACTACCGTATCCATCTAAACCACTAATAAATCGATCGTTCAGGTCTCGCGTGCAGCAAGCTCTGGAGGTGGCAATGAGTGAGGCAGTGGCGAATCTGCGCGAGAGATGGACGAAGCAAGGAAGAGGAAGGAGAGCATACGATATGCAGTCGATCATCGTGAGTATTGATTGTATGATACGGTATTCCACTCGGAGTGGTAAGCTGATTAGTATTTTCGCTCGCTTGTAACGGCTCGATTGAACTGGACAATTGATGAGCGTTGCATAGTGACTCTGAAACACGAAACTGGTTGAAATGCGACGGCAGTTATCTGGTCTCGATCGTTTGCATTGCATCATCTACCGTATCCAGGTGATCCTCCCGGGTCTGGCGGAGATTGACGAACTCTACTCTACCGTTTACCACCTGCGTAACTTCCGTTTCACTCTCGACGACGAGGAGAGAAAGTACCAGGGATTCCATCCTCTGAGGTGAGGGAGATTGTTGAAAAATTATCTAATTCCATGTCCGACTCACTAGTGTTAATTAGACGGATGATGAACGGTTTCGATGGCCAGCTCGAAAATGTAAATATCCCGGATGTTGGTATCAAGTTCCTCATTCGCCAGGGGGAGACATCATGGGACAGTGAAGCTTGTCAGTTCCATAGGAGATTCATCAATGTATAATCCATCACTCTCTTCCTCTTCAGACTGACGTCGCTTGTGCACGACGACGCTCGCGTGACGGAGGAGATCGAGAACGAGGGAGGATGGATGGCCGGATCGAGACAGGGACGCATTGTGAGTGAAAACTGTCGATTTCTCCTTGTGTTTCTTGGCTCGACGTTGTTAACACTATTGATGGTTTTCATCCTCCAGTGAACATAGGAAGCGGCTAAAACGCACGTGCACCAAATTGCAGCGTCACCCAGCTACATTGTCTCTAGGACTACCGAGAGTTACGTAGCCAATTATCGATCTCCTCTGCAGCTTCTGACTACGAATTACGTGGCGAGCGGACTGACGGTGCCGAACGCGGCCTTCGTCATCGACGCGGGAATGCAGAAGGTGCCGTCCGAGTACAGAATGTACGGTCTGAGGGGTCTCGAGACGACCTGGATCGATCAGCAGATGATGCTCCAGAGAGCAGGTACGGTGGTTATTGATTATTGGAAACATGCCAAATTGAAGTTTTGTTGAGATCAAATTATGAGCAGCGATTGACCAAAGTTGATTGTCGTTTTGACTTCGTTTAAAAAAAACTATTTTTGCAATTAAGAACATTCAGCTTTGGCGTTTCCGTAGGTGCATTTCTTTTGAGGAGTTATCGGCGGAGTTGATTTCATGTACCTTCTGTGCTAAAAAAACCCATGAATACAAAAATATTAGTGGGATGAAGTTGGATGACACAGTATTTACCAGCTGCAGCTCTTATCCCCTTCTCCTCTCCCTTGCTGTATCAGTGATCACATCCCCTGACTGCAGTTGCAAGTCTATCAGTACGGAAACTGTTGCTCGTATCTCCTCCTTGCTGCACCACTGACCCCTCCCCCTCCTCTGCAGGTCGCACGGGTCGCACGACGAACGGCGAGTACTTCCTGCCGTATTCTGCAGAGAGAGTGAAGAAGATGAAGGAGACGAGCAGATTGGAGATGATGATCAATCGGAACTATGATGAGGTCAGCAGAGCTCTGACGGTAGATTGGTGATAGTCGAATGGGAACTATTGAACAATCGCGACATTTTTGGGTTCGTGGTTGCTGTGAAACACGAAAGATTCTCTGCTTTTGCTCTCATATTTTTTACTGGGATGTGTGCTGAATGACTGAATTTTTGTGTATTTTTCAAATTTTATTTTGAAGCACGAATGGATCAGTGGGATCATTGCATAGGTGGGCTGAACAGAAATGTAAGCTTTTCGAATAAAAATACTAATAAAAATCTTTGCAGAAGCACTTCCTGATGTGCTCCTACTTCCGTCTGAATCTCCTCCATCCTCCGCCCGATAAACTCACGAGGGAACTGAGAAGGAGCATGGAGATTCGTGTACGGTACTTTATCGATTATCGATTGGGGAAGAGAAGGGGAGGAATATTCATTGGGTCCTTATGAATAGTTTATGCGTTTCACGGTACCTACGTAGCAAAGTGAACACAGTAACTGCGATCGTTGACCTTCGGTGTGGGGTTCAATAAGAAAAGTAACAATAAGAATAAGAACAATAGGATTTCGTTCATGCTGTTTTGAGGGGTAGATCAAGGTGAGCAGCCTCGACCCCACTGTGACTCTGTCTCTTCCCCAGTCAATCAATGAGGGATGTGGTGACTCTCCCTTGCAGTTCGGTCTTCGTGTTTAGATAGTTGAGTAGGATGTCTAGCTCTTCTAATGCATTGTATTTTTGCAAATTAAATATTTTAATTCCAGGGTCTCGTCTCGTCCACCGAGGGCACGTTCAAGAGAGACTCCATCATGCTGTATAACATGATGCCGTTCCTCCCGATCGAACTCGCCAGATTCGTCATCCAAGGTGAGGGACACGGTAGGAGTACGGTAGTCAGGGGCTATCGATTAGTTGGGGAACGATATCAAGTTCACTGGAGACATGCAATGCATGAAGGATAGCTTGAGATTGCGTGTTTCAAGCATATCGTACTTCGCGCACATTACCGAACAAATGTACTTTTTGTACTTTTTGTACTTTTTTTACTTTTGGCGAATTTACACTTTCCCTCGCCAATTTTTGTTTCATCCATTTTCCCGACCATGATAAGTGGACGGATACGAAAATTGGCCGGTGAAATATTTCTATAAACAGGTTAAAATTAAGTTTGAAATTTACACGGAATCGAGCTGTCTCCAGATCCGGTTTTTAGTTCATAGCGAGAGCCAGCTGTGCTCTGACTCACTCGCTCGCTTTGTTCCTTGTCTGTTTTTCGTTGTTTTGACCTTGGTTTGCTTTTATTGTATCGATAAATTGTGCTAAGGCCATCGGCGAAGCGATCGGGCATCATGCAGCCACCGTCTGCCATGATTATAAGAAGATCCGACCGCTGTTTTAGTTCAGGTACGATTTCCTCAGTGTTGTTGGGCTTTGGGTGGTGGTGGCCGTTGTGTTGGAGCCGTTTCAGCCTGTTATCATGCCCTCCGACACGTGGTCGGAAGACGACGGCAGGATCACCACGGATTTGACAAGGTTTGAGTCCTATACACCTTCCTTTATGTTGTTTATCGCCGGTTTCGTGTTTGACGACTTATTTGAGGTTGGATTCATTTAAAAACATGCTTAGAATATGCTATTATTTGTATGAAAGTGCTCTTGATATGCAATACTTGATGCTATTTTACTATTTTAATCAAACAAGTCAGGTTCAGGTTCGAATTCGTCGGGTTCACGCGAGACGAGCCCTCGACTGCACTCGTCGTTTCGGTTAGTCTATTCCCACTTAAATCTCGCCCACTTAGTGTAAATCCATTGCGGAGTAGTTAGTTGATGGCTGAGAAAGCGATTTCGAAGTGCATACCGCGGCTTGTTTTAATTAATTAACAATATTATCGTTCACCCAGGTCATATTTATATTCAAACACGATGAATCGAACAAAACTGGTCCTTGTTGTGCTTTGAAATGTATTTATCGACTGCTATTCATGAAATCTGGCAACATATGAGAGCAATGATAATCTTGTTTCACAGTTTAAACATTGTGCACTGAGTAATTATCAAAATATATTATTGTATTCAGTCTCCTCGCGACCCTCCCGCATTCACAGGGCGACGATCGATCGCCGTAGCAGTTATAAATCAGGTTTGGCATTTTCCTTCGAAATTTATGTTTCCTGAGGCAGTGTGGGGCTTGTTTGAGACCTTCTCAGGCACCCCCACCAAGCCCGCGTCTTCCTCTCAGTGCGAGTAAGGACGAATACGTTCAACGGAACTGAGGTAATTCTGCATATTTATCCACTTTGGTCAACATAAAGTTCGTTTTAAACTATGACGACGTAAAGTTCATCAAAACTACAGTAACATGGATTATCGACTAAAACAAATAGATAACAGTATTTATGCATTTCATACAATAAATTTGAATTGATGTGAATACATCATAAATTGTATAATTACAGGAAGCCGCAATCTCGGTATTCGTCGCTAATCGGGACGTTTCAAAAGCAGGTGTGTTTCCTTTATTTATCTCTTCCATGCTTTGAAATGGCTCCCTTCGACCTTCGAATGTCATTCACCCCCTATCCCTGCCTCCCAAATCTTGCACTAGATGTGGTTCACCTCATCCAAAGAGCTTTTCCACCTCTAGTGAGAACAGCGTATTTGAAATGCTGCTCTTCTATTGGTGGGAATGCCCTACTGAGGCTTCCACGAAGCTACCTTTTCCAAATACGTTTTTCCGGATAACCTAGACTCATCCATGCAAATGAAAAAGACAATCCATTTTATTTCAGGATCGACCGTTCGTTATCGGCCTGTCACGGATGGATTCTTAATAGGGATACTGTAGAAATCTGACCAGGGATTACTGTAATTGATCATGATGGAATACGGTAATTACAGATCTTGAGATCTTGAGAAAAAAGAAGAAAATTGTTTACTATATCCAGATATCTCTAGCTCTCCATGTAAATACAGTAATCCAAAGTAAGATTGGTACAGTATCCAACTATATTCAAGATCTCGAAATACAGTAATCCACCGTGATAAAATACGTTAGCAGTATCAAATATCTCAAGATCTGTAATTACCGTATTCCATCATGATCAATTACAGTAATCCCTGGTCAGATTTCTACAGTATCCCTATTAAGAATCCATCCGTGACAGGCCGATAACGAACGGTCGATCCTGAAATAAAATGGATTGTCTTTTTCATTTGCATGGATGAGTCTAGGTTATCCGGAAAAACGTATTTGGAAAAGGTAGCTTCGTGGAAGCCTCAGTAGGGCATTCCCACCAATAGAAGAGCAGCATTTCAAATACGCTGTTCTCACTAGAGGTGGAAAAGCTCTTTGGATGAGGTGAACCACATCTAGTGCAAGATTTGGGAGGCAGGGATAGGGGGTGAATGACATTCGAAGGTCGAAGGGAGCCATTTCAAAGCATGGAAGAGATAAATAAAGGAAACACACCTGCTTTTGAAACGTCCCGATTAGCGACGAATACCGAGATTGCGGCTTCCTGTAATTATACAATTTATGATGTATTCACATCAATTCAAATTTATTGTATGAAATGCATAAATACTGTTATCTATTTGTTTTAGTCGATAATCCATGTTACTGTAGTTTTGATGAACTTTACGTCGTCATAGTTTAAAACGAACTTTATGTTGACCAAAGTGGATAAATATGCAGAATTACCTCAGTTCCGTTGAACGTATTCGTCCTTACTCGCACTGAGAGGAAGACGCGGGCTTGGTGGGGGTGCCTGAGAAGGTCTCAAACAAGCCCCACACTGCCTCAGGAAACATAAATTTCGAAGGAAAATGCCAAACCTGATTTATAACTGCTACGGCGATCGATCGTCGCCCTGTGAATGCGGGAGGGTCGCGAGGAGACTGAATACAATAATATATTTTGATAATTACTCAGTGCACAATGTTTAAACTGTGAAACAAGATTATCATTGCTCTCATATGTTGCCAGATTTCATGAATAGCAGTCGATAAATACATTTCAAAGCACAACAAGGACCAGTTTTGTTCGATTCATCGTGTTTGAATATAAATATGACCTGGGTGAACGATAATATTGTTAATTAATTAAAACAAGCCGCGGTATGCACTTCGAAATCGCTTTCTCAGCCATCAACTAACTACTCCGCAATGGATTTACACTAAGTGGGCGAGATTTAAGTGGGAATAGACTAACCGAAACGACGAGTGCAGTCGAGGGCTCGTCTCGCGTGAACCCGACGAATTCGAACCTGAACCTGACTTGTTTGATTAAAATAGTAAAATAGCATCAAGTATTGCATATCAAGAGCACTTTCATACAAATAATAGCATATTCTAAGCATGTTTTTAAATGAATCCAACCTCAAATAAGTCGTCAAACACGAAACCGGCGATAAACAACATAAAGGAAGGTGTATAGGACTCAAACCTTGTCAAATCCGTGGTGATCCTGCCGTCGTCTTCCGACCACGTGTCGGAGGGCATGATAACAGGCTGAAACGGCTCCAACACAACGGCCACCACCACCCAAAGCCCAACAACACTGAGGAAATCGTACCTGAACTAAAACAGCGGTCGGATCTTCTTATAATCATGGCAGACGGTGGCTGCATGATGCCCGATCGCTTCGCCGATGGCCTTAGCACAATTTATCGATACAATAAAAGCAAACCAAGGTCAAAACAACGAAAAACAGACAAGGAACAAAGCGAGCGAGTGAGTCAGAGCACAGCTGGCTCTCGCTATGAACTAAAAACCGGATCTGGAGACAGCTCGATTCCGTGTAAATTTCAAACTTAATTTTAACCTGTTTATAGAAATATTTCACCGGCCAATTTTCGTATCCGTCCACTTATCATGGTCGGGAAAATGGATGAAACAAAAATTGGCGAGGGAAAGTGTAAATTCGCCAAAAGTAAAAAAAGTACAAAAAGTACAAAAAGTACATTTGTTCGGTAATGTGCGCGAAGTACGATATGCTTGAAACACGCAATCTCAAGCTATCCTTCATGCATTGCATGTCTCCAGTGAACTTGATATCGTTCCCCAACTAATCGATAGCCCCTGACTACCGTACTCCTACCGTGTCCCTCACCTTGGATGACGAATCTGGCGAGTTCGATCGGGAGGAACGGCATCATGTTATACAGCATGATGGAGTCTCTCTTGAACGTGCCCTCGGTGGACGAGACGAGACCCTGGAATTAAAATATTTAATTTGCAAAAATACAATGCATTAGAAGAGCTAGACATCCTACTCAACTATCTAAACACGAAGACCGAACTGCAAGGGAGAGTCACCACATCCCTCATTGATTGACTGGGGAAGAGACAGAGTCACAGTGGGGTCGAGGCTGCTCACCTTGATCTACCCCTCAAAACAGCATGAACGAAATCCTATTGTTCTTATTCTTATTGTTACTTTTCTTATTGAACCCCACACCGAAGGTCAACGATCGCAGTTACTGTGTTCACTTTGCTACGTAGGTACCGTGAAACGCATAAACTATTCATAAGGACCCAATGAATATTCCTCCCCTTCTCTTCCCCAATCGATAATCGATAAAGTACCGTACACGAATCTCCATGCTCCTTCTCAGTTCCCTCGTGAGTTTATCGGGCGGAGGATGGAGGAGATTCAGACGGAAGTAGGAGCACATCAGGAAGTGCTTCTGCAAAGATTTTTATTAGTATTTTTATTCGAAAAGCTTACATTTCTGTTCAGCCCACCTATGCAATGATCCCACTGATCCATTCGTGCTTCAAAATAAAATTTGAAAAATACACAAAAATTCAGTCATTCAGCACACATCCCAGTAAAAAATATGAGAGCAAAAGCAGAGAATCTTTCGTGTTTCACAGCAACCACGAACCCAAAAATGTCGCGATTGTTCAATAGTTCCCATTCGACTATCACCAATCTACCGTCAGAGCTCTGCTGACCTCATCATAGTTCCGATTGATCATCATCTCCAATCTGCTCGTCTCCTTCATCTTCTTCACTCTCTCTGCAGAATACGGCAGGAAGTACTCGCCGTTCGTCGTGCGACCCGTGCGACCTGCAGAGGAGGGGGAGGGGTCAGTGGTGCAGCAAGGAGGAGATACGAGCAACAGTTTCCGTACTGATAGACTTGCAACTGCAGTCAGGGGATGTGATCACTGATACAGCAAGGGAGAGGAGAAGGGGATAAGAGCTGCAGCTGGTAAATACTGTGTCATCCAACTTCATCCCACTAATATTTTTGTATTCATGGGTTTTTTTAGCACAGAAGGTACATGAAATCAACTCCGCCGATAACTCCTCAAAAGAAATGCACCTACGGAAACGCCAAAGCTGAATGTTCTTAATTGCAAAAATAGTTTTTTTTAAACGAAGTCAAAACGACAATCAACTTTGGTCAATCGCTGCTCATAATTTGATCTCAACAAAACTTCAATTTGGCATGTTTCCAATAATCAATAACCACCGTACCTGCTCTCTGGAGCATCATCTGCTGATCGATCCAGGTCGTCTCGAGACCCCTCAGACCGTACATTCTGTACTCGGACGGCACCTTCTGCATTCCCGCGTCGATGACGAAGGCCGCGTTCGGCACCGTCAGTCCGCTCGCCACGTAATTCGTAGTCAGAAGCTGCAGAGGAGATCGATAATTGGCTACGTAACTCTCGGTAGTCCTAGAGACAATGTAGCTGGGTGACGCTGCAATTTGGTGCACGTGCGTTTTAGCCGCTTCCTATGTTCACTGGAGGATGAAAACCATCAATAGTGTTAACAACGTCGAGCCAAGAAACACAAGGAGAAATCGACAGTTTTCACTCACAATGCGTCCCTGTCTCGATCCGGCCATCCATCCTCCCTCGTTCTCGATCTCCTCCGTCACGCGAGCGTCGTCGTGCACAAGCGACGTCAGTCTGAAGAGGAAGAGAGTGATGGATTATACATTGATGAATCTCCTATGGAACTGACAAGCTTCACTGTCCCATGATGTCTCCCCCTGGCGAATGAGGAACTTGATACCAACATCCGGGATATTTACATTTTCGAGCTGGCCATCGAAACCGTTCATCATCCGTCTAATTAACACTAGTGAGTCGGACATGGAATTAGATAATTTTTCAACAATCTCCCTCACCTCAGAGGATGGAATCCCTGGTACTTTCTCTCCTCGTCGTCGAGAGTGAAACGGAAGTTACGCAGGTGGTAAACGGTAGAGTAGAGTTCGTCAATCTCCGCCAGACCCGGGAGGATCACCTGGATACGGTAGATGATGCAATGCAAACGATCGAGACCAGATAACTGCCGTCGCATTTCAACCAGTTTCGTGTTTCAGAGTCACTATGCAACGCTCATCAATTGTCCAGTTCAATCGAGCCGTTACAAGCGAGCGAAAATACTAATCAGCTTACCACTCCGAGTGGAATACCGTATCATACAATCAATACTCACGATGATCGACTGCATATCGTATGCTCTCCTTCCTCTTCCTTGCTTCGTCCATCTCTCGCGCAGATTCGCCACTGCCTCACTCATTGCCACCTCCAGAGCTTGCTGCACGCGAGACCTGAACGATCGATTTATTAGTGGTTTAGATGGATACGGTAGTGGATCGATACTGTAGACCTTTCTGATATATCATATTGATTATCTCGTCTACCGTACTCCCGTACTCCCTCGCACCCCCCTCACTTACACGCACAACTTCGGTTTAGCATACTCCAGCTCTGCGTTGTTGTTCTCCACGCGACGCGAGCTCACTGAAAAAAACAACCGAAATAAACCTCAGTAACTGGTCAAGTTGAGCATACAGTTTCAGCGTATTATGAATCAAACTCAGAATACGACGATGTGCTGTGGTTGGGCAAGTGACAAAAAAAGGTACGTAAGAAAACACAACTTCACAAGCATCGTTATACGTAGAGCTCCTATAGGTTTCCTTGCGTAATCCTCCTAATCAATCTACATTGATTTTGCTGAACAAGTCAGAAACTCCTAATTTGTCCCATTCTCGTTTGCTGTCTGACGGATGAGAGAGAAACGAAACAGGACATTGATCATTGATCATCGGATTCGGAGAGATCATTTCACAGTGAAAGTGACGAGATTTTCGTTTCTCGGGTTACGTTTCAGGCCCCCCACCAGCATTGGACAGCAGTTCACTCTCACCCGCAGTGATCTCCTCGGACATCTCCGTCTGCACGAATCCCTGCGGCATAACGGGACTGTTGTAGCAGCTGCAATTATCGATCGATCAGATGAGACTACCGTGCCCAACCACTACAGCCCCTCCAGCTACCGTAGCCCCTGTCGGACCTCATCGTAATCGATCTCTTGGGGCGGGCTCTCGAGGAGAAATCAATGCACTTGAAGGAGACTCCCTTCGAGGTGAAGTACCTGCGAGTGATGAATTTCAATCATCGTACATGGCATGAATTATATTGTTTGAGTGCTCCAGGTTCTATTGTTCTTCTAACAACAATGTAACTTTAGAAACATACAGAAAAGAAATGAAAACACTATTTAATTAATATTAATGAGTGCTAATTATCATAATCCCTCACTTTTCGTATCTCCATCTCTCCTTCTCATCCACAGTCGCACTCATGAGCAGAAGTCTGTTCAGCATTCGTTCCGGCTTGTGCAATTTCCTGACATTATTAATTAATTAGTGATTATGATAAATAAGGGGAAACGAGAAACATGTTGCTGCTTCAATCAAATGCACACCACGATTGATCTTTCACTCCTTGCATGAGAATACCAACAAAACAATCATAATAATAAAATCCCCTCACTTCTTCTCGACGAATTCCGCTCCGGTGAGCATCTTGAGCGCCATTGCGAGTGTCTGCAATTGACGATTCATTAGAGTTGCATCAACAACAAAAAAAGGTTAATAGTTTTCATCGCAATCATCATTTTCGTTGCGAGTTACATTTGAGTTACATCAAATTCTCATAAATTAACTGCACCTATGTACTCATTCGTAGCTGTCTTCTTCGAAAAAAAAATCAAACACTAGTGTCTGAGAGGCAATGCCTCACTCCTATTTCCCTGTTACTTTGCCTAGAGGGTAACCATTCTCACCACTTGGACGTTGTCGTTCGTCTCGTGGACCTCATCGAGAACGAGCAGATTCAGCTTCGAAGTGGGCAGAATGCGCTGAGCAGAATATCGATTAGCTTCCATCTCCAAAACCATGTTTATCGCTCTTGTTTCGAAAAGTGTGTGTAGACAGAAATGGAGCAGCTTCGATGAGTTTCATATTAAAATAGAACAAGAAAGAAATAACTCACAAGGGCCGAGTTGTAGTTTGTGCAGATAAATTCGATGAAGTCATTCCTCATCGGATTGCGAGGGGGAATGTGACGAAGAACCTGAGAAGGTTTAGATGGAATCTACTCTAACGCCGTCAGCCCGTTAGCAAAGAATATTCACAACGAGGAGTTTAAATCATTTCGCTGATGTTAGTTTGAATTTTAAATATTATAGATTTTGCACAAGACCACAGCACCACATTGCAGAAATGTACCCCCAATCCGTCCCATTGATCTTACGTTTTCATGCGCGTTGATGTATCCATCCACGATGAGCCCGCTGTGCGGATAGAACTGCAATGAAATGAGTTAGCTACCATATCCCTCTCTCACATCGATATCTACCGTACCTTGTCGATACTCCTCACGGTGGATCCGCAGTGCTCAGCACTGGGCACTACCATCAGCGTCTTCCTGTAGATTATTGATTATTAGTTTGTTGTTAGTTAATTAGCAATAATTAGTTAATTACAAATAATTAATTACCGATAGAACTCCTTCTTCTGTCCGTTCTCCGAGAGGAGAAGCTGCTCCGCGAGGTACGGCGCCTGAATGTGTTGAATGACTTCATCTCTAAAGTACAGCCACGTTTTGAGTTTCACAATCGAAACTAACCATAATACTCTTTCCCGATCCAGTGGGGGCGATAACGAGAACGACGTCCGTCTTGCGAAGTGTCTCGGTGATCTCATCGGCCACGGCCAGAAGAGGGAACTTGTCCAGTTTCTGCAAATTTCGATTATAAAAAATATGGCTAAAGTTTGTTTATACTCTCTAGAACGATATGCCCATACGCGCTGATATTCTATGAAATCGACCTCAGCGACACTACCGTTGTAAAACGACCAAGTGACTACGCTCTAGGAATAAATGAGGAATTATATAGAACATCAGATCGTAGTGGCCTCGTCATTCCACAAGTGTATTAAAGGATATTGACCTCGGCGAATCGGTCGAGGGCCTTTCGTTTCGGAAGTTGACGGACGTCCTCTTCTGCCCAGAACTTGAGAGGACTGCAACCCATTCATTTGACGGTTGATAAACAACATTAAATACCTTTGTGTTTTGCCCAGCTCGTTCTCGATCACTTCCTCGTGGGGTCTGAAACGACATATTTAATAAATATTATTATTTTTAAAAAATTGTTCAGAACAATCAGCAACTGTTTTAGCAGTAATGCTCACCCGAGTTCCTCCTTGAAGTAGTGAGTACTCTTGGAGATATGCTGGAGCAGCATGTTCTTGACTCTGTCGAGTCGCTCGGGCAATCGAGTGACAAGCATCGGGATCTTGCTGGTGCCTGCCGCCTCTCCATTCATCTGGTCTGCCATCTGAAATAGAGCTCGTTAATCAACGTGATCAACAACAAATCAATAATAGAATTCTAGTTCATAAAACGGCGAAATAATTTATTCTAAACATAACAATATTAGCCCAAAAAATGGTTCTTACTTTTTAAAGATACAGGCTAGCAGCGAGACGTCTACGGTGGTGAATTTCGAGAATAAACTACGAGGGGTGCTGGAAGGGAACTGATTAAACAAATTCATAGTCAAATACGCAACCAATAAACTAAAACAAGGAAGTAAAAGAAAGGAAAATTCAGAGACAATAAGAAAAAGTCGAAAAAATACGAAGAAAGTCTTGACGCGAAAATACCGTACCATGGCCCAAAATATATTGATCGTTTATTTTATTGTAATTTTGATCTACCAAACTATCGTCAAGCTATCGCCGGGCCAATTTATGATTCAAATCAATTAGAAACTTGAACTTAGAATTCGTTCTTTCTCGTTATTGCAATAACAAACATAGCACATTATTTTAATTTTTATTAACCAGTTTGACGAATTCACAAGGAAAATCATAGATTCATAAAAGAACGGGCATATTTAGACACATGCATTTGAATCACCGATAAACATGAACCCGTCAATAGAACGTCCTCAAACGGGGATGTTATGATGAACAGCAAGACTAGGCTGAAGGGCAAGCCAGAATAAAACATTCACTTGTTATTTCATCGATACAGTGGGTGAATCAGTAATATTAATACAATGAATACGAATCTAGAAGGAAATGGATAATACTACAGGGAGATCGGGATAATGGAACATGGTAGAACTGGGATTAGACCCTCCAGATATCTCCGTGAACCAGAGTGTTCACTAGTCTGAACCGCATATATCTCGCTGCTTCAGAGGAGTAATCGATGGGTTTCCAACCCAAGTAGAAGAAGGCATTCAGGATAACATGGATTCCACAATCGGAACCATTCGTCTGCTGGGGAGTCTCGAGTAGGTGCTTGGACCACTTGCCTGCCGTCGAGGGATACAGTCTCTGCAATGAGGGTAGATTGTTATGATCTATCCGATTGAAGATGAATCAACTCAACTGTTCACCTTTCAGAGACTGTACAAGAAAGGAGGAGATAAGAGATAAATCTCACCTCGAACAGTTCAATCACTATATCCATCGCTTCACTCCTTCTCTCCTCCGCTCCTTCGATAGCCGCCAGACTGTCCATGTGACCGATCTCGCAATCATTCACATTCACAACTATCATCGTCCAGTGATTGCCGCCTTCCAGAAGAGGGAAGAGCACTGGACTGGAGGAGAGATCGCGCTAGAAAGGGATACTGTAATCGATTGAGATACGGTATTAGTATAGAAGAAAACAATATTAGAAGTTGTTAGGTACCTTTCCAAGTTTTTTCTCAGCTCTGGCACTCAGAGTGTTCATGGAGAGTTGTGTGAAGAGATCCGAGGTGAGAACTGTGCACTAGAATGATGCGGATTACTATTAGAGATTCCATGTTGTAGAGATTCTAATGAACGACAAATTTAGATTGTTGTACATCAACAGTAGACCATGAAACTTACTTTGTAAGGGTTGAGAGACTCATCATCGGAGAGCATCTGGAGGACATCGTCGATGATCTGGTATTATTGATTTGAAATCGATAAATCAATACCACTACCGTATCTTCCTCGCTACCGTATTCAGACCACCGATACCGTACACTCACCAATCCGGACAGCCAATTGGTAGATCGTAGATAGTCGAGTGATTCAATCGTGTGATCACACTTCCTTCGCACTTTCAGATCGAAATCGAAGCAGGACCACACACGAAGACACATCTCGAGACAGTCTTGTGTGAGACCTGAGATATAACTGGTTATTGAATGTTCCCACTCCGAACTGATTGCAACAACAACGAAATGAAAATTGCCAACCTTTGAAGAACGGGCCTAACTCCTCCTCCAGATTCGGTAATGAACTGAAATGAAGAAAGGATAAGAGGAATCTTTCACGCATTTTGATCAACATCTAAACGAATACGTACTTGAACTCTGCCTCTACCGCTAGTCTTCCAGGTGCATCCTCATCAGGTAGTCGAAGAGATCCAGGATTGTATTGTGAGGAGTTCTGAAAAGGATCAATACTTCATCGATCTACCGTAGTCTACTACCGTAACCCCATTCACGTACCTCTTCTCCCTTATCTTCCACTTCTTCGTAATCAGACATGTCGATGCAGACGATCGCATCTTTCGGAGTCTGGTCGATCACAGGATATTGGGTAGACGTGCAGGGAGCCTCTACCGTATCATTCTTGGGGAATCCATTGGTTACGGTACTTGCACAGGTATTCGAGTTAAGGTACTCGTAGAGGGGAGTTGTGCCTGGAGGCGAGGAGTTGCTGTAGTAGCCGGCATCCGGGGATAAGGTAGGCTGATGGTGAACAGTAGACTGATGGGGCATGAGGTGTTGTTGGGAAAGAGTGAGAGTGGAGTTGCCACGACAAAGAGGAGCATCTCTCTGAGTATCCACGGGGATCGCTGAAATGGATAGGAATTAAGTTAGTATGCAATAACGATCGACCAGAAGCTTAGTGAATCAGTGAGATAAAAACAAAACAAAAAACAATTCAAGTCACTCACATTTCCACTCCGTTTTGGGCGTTTTGCATGCTGGCGACGCGTCTTGAGGAACCTTCGATCTTCTTTTGCGAGACTTCTTCGTTGAATGAGAAGGAGATGGGCAGTGGGCAGACTCAGCGGATCCAGCTGACTCAGGAGTAGTCGGGAGACCAGAGGCTGGAGGCACGATCGAAGCGACCGCTCCCATCTCAGATTGCGAATGAGTCCAGGTCATTGGCGAGCGGGAAATGGCTGAAGAGACTTGGTAAGACTGAGTATCTGTATACGAAAAGGACGCTTGAGAGAGACTCTGTCCACTCGAGTGATCGGAGCTATTGTAAAAAGAGATCGGAAGAGTCCCTCCTCTCTGACTGTCTACGCTCGAAGTAAGAGAGCCAGTGGGTAATATTGGTGGTCGGAGTCATGAGGCCATAGATTTACGACCAGTCTAGACAGGATGAATATTTGTAACTCTTGACTGGTTACGGAAGCTGAACTCAATTATATCAAGTAACATGAACATATAATTTATCACAGGGAAACATCGGGGTAGATAAAAAGTTGCCAGCAGAGAATAATCAATCCTTCTTTGCTCTCTCTTCTTCATCTTCTTCCACATCAGAGATATCGGATAGATCAGAGAAGTCAGAGATCTCTCCATCCGGTCGGAGGAGCATTGAGGGACGACGATCTTCTGAATTTAGAGATCGTTATCATTGCATTGAGCGCGAAATTTGAACTGTCTAGCTTCACTTCTAAAATTTGTAATGAATCTAATGATAAAGCTGCGGGGATGCAAGCTAGCTATTGAACCATTATCAACAGAAGCCCCTTCGTTTACTGTATCACCAGACTACCGTACTCACCAAGTGCCTTCTTGAGTATCTGCGTGGTTTCACTTTGCTCAGGGAGAATCTGAGCAACGACCTTGAGCATCTTCGGCTCGGGAGCCACAGTGATCTGCAGTTATCGATTTACTGATTTTTTGAGAACGGGAGAAAACAATTCGAGCAGTCAAACGCTAATCGATGTATGAAATTGATTAGGTTTCACAAGTCACGTTTATTCGTTCAATTTTTCTCATTCTTTGATATAGCCATAACTTTTTTGTAACAATTATCTCATTATCAGCTCCAACACTTGAGCTTTCAATTTACTTTGTGCGAACCCCTATTCTGTCGCTGATCGATACCGAGAAAAAGTGAAAATTCTCTGAATGAATACCTGGCACATCGCCTCCATGTTCTTGGTCGTGGCCGCAGATGAATCCTCCGCCTTCTTGTCCTTCTTCAGCATCTCACTGCAAGGCAATGGATTATTGATCTGAACTGCGTCATTCTATCATGATTCTTGGCAACTGATCAGCATCCGTGTTCTAAGGGCGGAACTTCTGTACGCACTACGCACGCTACGTACTACGCATTGCTCTACGAAAAAGCGCCGAGCCGTGAAGTACAAAAGCGTCAGATGGATTGAGGGATCTGCAGACATCAAGAACTCACGCAGCTTTCTTCTTGAGAATGGCTTGGGCTTGCGGGTAGTATTTGATTACGTCCTGGAAATGAGTACTTACGATTAGTTGAGTTTCATGCGTTTCTATTTTTCATCGGAGTTTTCAAATCGCTTGATGAGCACCAGAAATGCGTTCCAAATCTTCGATCTCTCACCTGCAGATCCTGCTTCGACAGTGCGAATAGAGTCACGTATCCCTTCGCCCGAATGGATGCCGTACGTCGATTGTTGCCGCCTGAGAATTTGATTGTGTGTGGTCTCCAAATCAGACCCCTCTCTTCAGTAACCGCTCAAAAGGAGTTGAGTGAACCCAATAGATGAGGAGTATTTAATCAGAGATCAGTGGAAAGACAAAGTAGCAGATGAAAGAACCTCACCAATGGCCAGCAGTGAGATTTCTCCGAATACGCTTCCCTGTCCCATCGTGGCGAAGATCTAAACGGTGATGATATGTTTCACGACATTTTCATAGCTCATTTAATTTCGCTCAATCTAATGCACTCTCAGCTTGCAAGATCAAGCCCACAAAAAAACCCATGGAAATTCTTTCATCTCTTCATAGTTTCCCACTTGTAAATGCACAGTGGAAGATAGATAGTGCGGATTCACCATTCGTTCTCATCAGAGAGATAATCTAGAGAATGGATAGATTCCTTCTCCTTACCAGTTCATTATTCGGTCCTCCCACGACCTCCAGAAAGCCTGCGTTCACGATGTACATCTCTTTGCCGACGTCGCCCTGCGAAATACGTCAGAGTACGGTAGCTTGGATTATGGTATCGATTGTTCTCGGAAGGACTCACCTTCATGCAGACCATATCTCCCGGTAGGAAGATTACTGCTCGAAGCTTGAGTACGAGGTCTCTGAAGAGGGTCAACTGGTTTCACGCCTAGAACCGGAAATTCCACATCCGTCAAATACCTGAGCAATGCCCTCTCGCAGTCCTGGAACAGCTTCACCTTCGAAAGANTTTGCCAATTATTCCGATAGTGACATTTGCCGACCAACAATTTGAGAAATCAATGATTACCTGCAGGTACTCGTCTGGGAATCACCGCCCATGTGGTCTACTTGGCGGCGGAAATGATGTCGAGACTCAAGGTGAGATTTGCATTGTTTAGAACTACTTGCGGAACTGGGAAAAAGTGGGCGATCGGATTGGGAATTTGCATGCTCTGGTAGTTTAGCAAGGATGAAGTGCATTTAGAAAACTATGGCACATTATGAAATGTATTGTTTCAGTTCCTCCAGAACCCGTCGAAGGGCCGCAGCCAGCTCGGAGGCCCGTCCGAGAAGAGATCGGCACTCGAAATGTGAGTGGAGGGAAACGGGGAAGAGGCGGGGCTTGGGAAGAGAGTGTGGTGGAGAAATACTGATGCCTAACGAACGCTACGACGGGATTGTGTGCTTCACGAGTAGTTCAAACAGTTGATGAATTTACTGGTTGCAGCTACTCAAAGAAGATGGACTCGATCGGCCCACTCCCGGGTATGCCGCCTCCCTACCGAGGGGCTGGAGATTCGGTCGCCCTGGCCGACTTTCTCGTCAGGTACGGTAGCAAGGGAAGCGAATAGGTGTACGGTAGGAGGGAATCGATTGGGGGTACGGTGGGAGTGTAAGGGTGGCCTTCTCAGCTTCCACTGGCTCGTGCGAGACGACTGCGTCTCGGAGACGGCGATGAACCGTGTGCTCTGCCCCGCGACGTCCTTCTGGGGAGGCGCCTGGAGGACGGACGGATTCTCGGGAGTCAAGAGAGACGAGAGGAACAATGTGAGTGAGCGGTGAAGCAGGGAGGTAACGGGTACGGGAATGGCTAGGAAGTGGCGATGGATGAAACCGAATCTTTGGTTTCAATTAGAAATGTTCCAGATCGTCCGTCAGACTCCTCTCTTCGACCTCTACACACTCTTCGTCAGAGAGGAAGGCGAGTCGTCTTTGAACTTCGTGCTCTGGAATAAGTCATGGAACAGGAAATAGAGTTGTGGTGTAGTTTAGTTGTTTTTCCCGGTGTGCTTACTACCATTCATAATGGGAAACATCCGAATAGGTGAAGGAGTGGTGAAACATAGATCTCCCTGCAGGCAGAGACGCGCTCGTCCGTCACGTCGTGCAGATTCGATCCGCCCTCAAGACACTCGATCTGCTCAGAGTTAGTGCATTTACCCCCATTAGATGTTGAGAGGAAACGGGAGTATTCCGGGTGGTTTGCAATGAAATAATCACTGACTTCTCACAGCAATGTGTTTTACTGAATGTTCCTGATTACCCATGATTCGATTGATCGATTTGACAGGTGCATCGCACGGATTCTCCTCGTGCCAAGACGAACATCTGGCACACTCGGCTCAATCGCCATCTCGCCAGCTCTGACAGCTACTGCCTCAACGAGAAGGGACGCGCACTCCTCGGAGGTAAGAGGGAGGGAATTGATTAATCGAAGTTTCGAAGAAATGACCCTGAATTGTTTGTGTTCCACAGCCTGGCTATCTGTGTTTGGGTTCGGCTTAGATCATTGAACGTCGGATTACATTTACTATTAAAATTGTATGAGAGAAAGTGTTTAGTTTGAGTCTTCCAAGATGAATTGATTGTTTTACTGTCACGAAATGGGCTTAATGAAGATAACCGGTTAGTGAAACGCGGAAGATCATTTCTATCGCCAAAAATATAATTTCACCTTCTCCAGCACTGCTCACGATGCACTCGAGCCGAATCGGAGTGTGGGAGGGCGACAAGACGCCCGCCTACTACGTGTACGGTGAGTGAGACGGAAACTTGCCTAGATGGCAGCCAAGCCCCGCCCCTCTTGACTCCGCCCCTTTTCCTGTGACCGTTCATTGTCCGAGTTACTGCTACCGTAATCCCACCGTACTCTCAGACGAGGAGTCGATTCGATCGGACGCGCACCTCGTGCAGTACATCTTCCCCGAGTCGGAGTACACTCAGTCGGAGAACGACTGGAACGTCGTGTGCAACACTCCGATCTATGGGAGATACACGGACGTATTCAAGGGCAAGTACAGATACAGAGGTGAGGAATGGGGGGAGTACGGTAGTAAGGATTGCGAAGTGTAGATGTAACAATGTGTATTTGCAAAAGCTGGGTTGATCACATGTGCTGGAATAGTTCTGACTTGATAGCAAGCTGAAATGGGAATTTGAGAGGCAGATGAACATGGAAATAACGCAAGTCCCTGCAGGTGTCATCGATCCGATCACTCCGCTGCAGATGAGCTTCATGCTGAATATCAATGGAGAGTCAGTCGTTTCGCATATACATTTACATAATTTTGTATTGATTTCTGATAATCTTTCGTTAGTTCATTGTCTAAAAATATATTTTCCCCCGGAAAATAGCATGTAACCTCATAATATCTGGTTTTCCAGTCCGTCGCTGGCAGAGAGACCTCAGGAGTATCACTCGGAGATGATCCTCCATCTGACTGGAGCACCCGAGAAGAAGGGACTGCACTTCGTAATGGTTAGTTACGGGGCAAGGAATGGATAGGAAGAGCGAGTGTAACTGGTGTTCAACTAGTATCAATGTTTATATATTTTAATTAACAAAAATATATTCATAGAACCCGTCGGCGACCGAGGTGATCAACGTGGTTCGCCACGTGCTGCGCAGAGGATCGAGAATGCTCTGCGTGTCCAGAGACAAGGCGAGTTGAGGCGTCAATGATTGTACGAAAATGAAAAAAAACCGCAGAAGCTGAAGCTTGTTCTTTCTGCAAGACACTTGCGAGTTGCATCGTTGCCTGAAAGTTGAAAGAGTTCGATCGGAAATAATTGTTGGTTTCCGTTCTTTCAATTACAATGCCTACACTATGTCTGGAAAAGGTATTTAGTCAATGATTGAATGGGCTTCCAATAACTCGATACTCGCTATTCAGAACGTCGTTCCACTTATTGCGAGGGTACTCTCTCACTATCAAAACACGCACGCTGTTCTCGTATATTTATTTTTTTTTCTGATTGAAAGAGCGCATCATAAAGGAAACGCAGCCCAATAACCATCTCTCTACAGGACATCGTCCCTCTGATGGAGGAGCTGCTGATCGGGTTGTGGCAGTATATGAGCGCCCATCCCGAGGATTATCGAGGAGAACCGTTCGAGAGAGGAGGAAGAGGAGGATATGATAGCGAGGAGGACGATTGGAGGTGAAGAAGAAGAATCTGAATCTGAGTGAAGCTCATTTTTTGGAAAATTAGGAGGCGTGTTACGTGTAAATTTACTGACTGAAGGTGAAGCGAGTATTTAGTGATGGAGTGAAACGAGCAGACTGTTTGACGTTCGAGTTCTATCTAGACCGTTTCCATTGCAAAGCCAACAGTTGTTGCACGAATTCATGATGTAAACACCCTGTACTCGCATGTTTGGGATTCATATTTTGTGTCCTTTGAGTTAATAATTATTTAATTAATTGCGTTTAATTGCAGACTGCACGCGCGCCCTGTTTCGTGGGACAGATCCTCATACGGCGACACGGAATCTCGAGGATCGGACGAATCGTACGACTCGACCGGATGGATGACATACGGAGAGACGAGATGGTAAAACACCCATTCTCCCTGTCCCATTCACTTCTCTTTGTTCCTTCTTTCCTTCCATGTATTCCAATCAGAAGTTGCTCATCCTTACCTGTATTCTCACAGTTGTTTCATGTTTTTCCCCTGTATGATTATGACGATTTGTTGACTCTTTCTTGTCCCAAATCAAACTGTTCCCCATTTATTTTCCATCCATGTTGAAGTTCCCTTGTTGATTCTCGCAGACCAACGGGTCGATTATGCTTGCGTAGTCTCGCACCGTAGCTACAGTAGCTCAGTAGAAGCATGCAATTCGAATTGCCTGTGAAATAGTCTTTGATTCTAGCAGTTTGCCTCTCTTTTCAGTAGTTCCACTTAGAAGCACTCGATCTTTCACCAGAAAAGCACTTTCCTCTCCTCCCATCATTAATACTTTCACAGATCATTGTTTACACTTTCCCAAGCCTGCCAATTTTAAAGAAGCCTAATTCACCCACTAGTTTTATTCGACTACTAGCCTTTTTGTTGTTCTACCAACCTAATTTACTTAGAAGCTGTTCACCCTTTCATGTATTCTCACATCTCTCGTGTTTCATTACTACCTTTAAAAGTTGACTTGTTCTGTTCCATTATTGTGCGCCTAGGACGATCGTGAGATGAATGATCGTTCCAAATTGGTAATCATTCATCTCCGATACCTCGCCACGCCATTTCTCTATGTAGCCAATCAGAAGTTGTTCCATTTTTCTTGTATTCTCGAATTTTCGTGTTTCATGAACACCTTTTACTTGTTCTGTTTCCATACTCATTCTTTGAAATGCGCCTAGGAATATGACCTCGCCATTTCCTGTCTCACAATAATCAGAAGATATTAATTTCTCGTGTTTAATTTCACTCACCATCCTGCTTAGAAGTTGTTTCTCGTTCCTGTTGTACTCACTTTAATTCACCCGAAGCTAAGAGCTACTAATGAAGTGTTTTTTGTTAAATCGTAAGTTGAATCTTGATGTGAAAAATTTGAATGAAAAAAACGGGTTTCTGTGAGAAAAGAGGTGTAGAGAGAGGAGAGAACAAATACCGATCATCCGGTCGTTTGAAAGAAAGGGCTTCGGTAGTGTGTACTCGGGGTACCTTCGTACTGAGGAAAAGCTACCGTAATCTCGTTGTACCGTTCGATGGAGAAATTTATTCTGAACGTTTGATATTGAAAAATTCGCAATTTTTATTAAATAAATGAATTTTAGAGTTAGTTGAATTGGAGTAGGGATGGCGGGCACACATGATCAATGTGATGGGGCCTCGATTTGGTCTCTGACCCTTGGTGGACTCCTGGAATACGAGTTCATTCTGAGAAACACACCGAAATCTTACGTAGCTAACGGATTTTGCTCAGCAGTAATATGCGTGTTGTTGGAGTTATTGTCCGTCACTACGATATGATTTCTCGCAACGAAGTTGTGATTGCTGTTCGTTGACGTAGTTCTGACGCGATGCCTTCTTCTGACGATGACGGAATTGGAAGAAACGTGCGCATTATTGGTAGAGACGACCTTGTTCGAGCTCGATTTGCGGGTGATTGTATTGACTGAGGTTGCCTGATTGCTCACGTGAGCGTTGTTGCTTGATGACGCGAAGTTGTTGGAATTGTCGAGAACGATAGTATTGACGGAGTTAGCGCGATTTGCATTGCTCGATCCAATGTTGATCGTATTCATCGATTTTGCGAAGTTCTCGTTTGTATTGGCTGCTGTTGCGCATCCAATTCCATAGAGTCCACAGAAGGGGGACAAGAAGGCAGTGTTGGAAGGTGGAGGAGGAGGAGGAGGAGGAGAGGGTGGGCAGTAGAACAATGACATTAGACCACTGCAGCACTCTCCGAGATGAGCTGTGTAGAGAACGGTGAAGAGGAGGAGACGCATCCTGAAAAGAAATTTTAATTGCACAAAATGCGCTGAACGACGAAGCATGAAACTAGAACATGTGAGAGAAAGTTCTAGCTCGGTGTGTGCGTTGTCGAACGCTTCATCTTATACCCAGGGAAGAAGAATGCTGAAAATCTCATTACCCTGACATTACCTCGTGATTGTTTGTGAGTGTGGAAGAAGGGAATTTCGAAATAAGGTCGATGGGTTAGATTGATCATCGTCAGCTATTGCAAGTGTGGAAATACTCCATTGTAATGCACTTATCGTAACGATGTTTCTAAATTTGCAAGCATTTCAACTCGTTCGAAGCAACACTTCAGTTTCAGATATTTCATCGTCGGAAAGGAAAATTTTCCGAATCAAATCTCTGCCCGTTTTCCCAAAGTCGAGAAAAATCGGCACGCTATCTTTGAATTCTGGTTCTTATCTTTGATCTTTTTTCTTCCACTGACGAATGAATAGTTCCCTCCCCTTCCAAACGTCCTTCGTTCCCAGAGAGTGATGACACGAAATCTAGAGTGCAGTTCACTCTCACTTCTATCTTTATTTCACATCACTTCCGAGTGTCTTTGCTTCTCATCCCGTCTCTTCTCCTTCATCCATCTCCCTCACTCGTCTCTTATCTCCTCCACCTTCAGTTCACTCGATTCACATTCCTCGCTTTACCCTCATTTGACACTTTCCAATGTATTTTTCCATCTCTACCCACACTCTCCCGCTTACTACGATAAATCAACGACGAGAGAGTTATGTACATCAATTGCGATAGGTGAAGAATATACAAGTGGATTAAAAGAGCAGGTGTGTTCCTTCAGTTTTTCGGTATTTAGTAGTAGTAGGGAGAAGAGAGGAAGACTTATTGAGGGATGCTATTATTGATTCACCGTAATCCATTCCTTGCAGGATCTCATCGTGCAGTTAGAACTGCCCTATTTTGTTGTATGAACTGCTTTCAGGAGATCGAATAAATTACGCATTTTCATTACTGTTTTCTGGAATGATAGGGTGCGGTTCATGATGATAGGGGAAGAAATAATTCAAAAGTTGCGTTCTCTAGAGGCACTGAAACCAAATGAAACAAATGAAAAGATCCATACGCCCTTCATCTCGATGTGCAGAGACGTAACACGAAATGTAGTGTGCAGTTCTCTCACCTCTGTCTTCATCCATCAGTGTGTTTGACTCTCTTCCCGTCTCTCCTCCTCCATCCATCTCTCTACCCTCGCACTCCCCCTCTCGTCCACTCCATTGATCGCTCTTTCCCCCACGACCCCCCTCCTCCATTCTCAGATCACGCGTTCTATACACTGTTCCTCGCCTTTGCCTCAATTTGTCTGTTTTCAATAATTTTCTGAGAATATTGCGTGAATGTTGATTAAAATACTTGAATATCGTAATATCTATGTACTTGGCTAGCATAATCGGCCAGGCCGTCCTCATCCGTTGTCAAGGTTGACGGATGTAACAAAATCAATAAAGTTGTAATTCACATAATAGCTTTGAATGAAAAACACATGGTATTCATTTCTGGCAATCTCTCAGAATATCTGGTACCGGCTGCTTTCGAATTGCCTTCCATCACATGTGCTGCACCCATACCAACTGAGCATTGCTCAACGTCGAACCGAGAAACACTCACAGTTTCTCCTTGAACAAAAGATGAAAACAGAATTCCAAGTTGAATAGTGTTTATCGCTACAATAAATATCCAGTTAAATATGTCCAGTTCACTGCAGATTCCTTCCTTGCTGAGGATAAGTTTCGACTTCATAACAACTACCAATTCGAAATGTTCTTCCACTGAGTTCATTATCGTGCGCGGCGCAATGGACCCATATGACGTTGTAGCCCAGGGTGTGCCCTGGAAATCATACATATTGAAGTCGATAATTGAGACGCTGCTAGATTCCCGATTCGTACTTCAATCGGTCTAGACAATGATTCACAGGAGAATTTGGAAGAATGAGCTGACTCACAAGATTTCAAGCATTGCGAATTGGATTGTCGTTCTTCTTTTCCTTGTCATTTATGAATTCATCTCTGAAGAGCGAATGAGTGTGTGTAGACCACTGGAAGAATGAAAGTGATTTAGTTTCGTGAAAATAGCACACAACACACAAAAATTTATCAAAAAAAAGTAAGTGCACGAGAAACTGTGACAAGGTAGTCTAAAGAACTCGGGAAGAGAGCAGCGATCGATGAAAAGAAGGACGAATGGTCAGTATGGAGAGATTGAGAGGGATAGAGAGAGAGAGAGCAGTGTGGCATAGAGAGGAAGAGAGAAAGAGAGTTGTGCCCTTCTCCCAATCTTATCTCCTCCTCCTCCTCTCCCCTTGCTGAGTACCCACTTGCCCCCTCACTATATTCTCTGTTCTCACCGCTCATCTCCTTTTCCCTCATTGACATGCTGCACTGCAAATGGTTCGCGTGTGGCAATTTCGAACAAGATTTTATTATTTCCACAACAATATCATACAGTCCAGATCGAATGAATGCGATCGTCCTTCAAAATTACTTCATTCACTTCTTCGAATCCTTTAAGTTGTAGTTCTATCATAGTAGTGTTCGTATAGTAAGGGTTGGTCGTCCATTTCCAAACTATCAACACCCCTCTATGCAATCGACAAATTCAAGTTCGATGTGATCCAAATCTCAGAGCAGTCGTCTCCTCCGATGGCCTCCTTCGATTGAACGATTGACGGTGCACATCTGAACAAACCACTGTGAATTTCGACCGAAAAAGGCTGTGTCAAGAGTGCTCGTTGGGTATTTCGGGGTTGTGAACCGAATGGAAAAGATCAACAGAATCGCTCACTTTCTAGCTCCATTTTCACTTTTGGCTTTATTGCTTATGGAAAGCGATTGAGTGAGTGTAGATCACTGAAGAGGTTTAGAGTTTGTCGGATAGAACAACAATACCGCGAATTACGAATGATTATTGAGAATGAGGAGGAAAATCGGCTGAAATTCCACTATTCATTGACTCAACTAACGAGGGAGGGGGCATCTCGAAGAGAAATATTTAATTTCTATCGGAAAGTTTGAAAATAATTCGAAGCAACTGTCTCTGAACCCAGGAAGTAGGATCGATTGAGAGGGGGAAGGGAAAGCGCGGCAAATAAAGAGAAGGAGAAGGAGAAGGGAGTGAAAGTGAGGCACTGGTCAACAAATCGGAGTGGAGAGAGAAGGGTGCTTTCTTTCCACCCCTTCTCTCCTCCTCTCACTCCCTCCTTTTCCTCGCCTAGTGCACACTCTCTTCTTCTCTGTGCGTGGTGATTTCCTCTTTCATTCTTTCTCCTGTCTATTTAGCAATCCCTCTTCTCCCCTCAAAGTATTGCCAACGCGATTGAGCCACCCTACATTATACTCTCCTCGTTCTCTGTACTCTCTCACATTACATGTTGCTTGTCTATCGCGATAATCATGCTGCAAATCCACCGCATCTTCCGTTTTCATTAATTTTTCTGTGTCGTGATCGCTCACAATAATTGAAAACTCGTTCAGTGTTCTACACACACTCCTTCACTCTCTGAGGAGCATTCTACTTCAATAAGTTCTTTTAATCGAAAGAAAATATTTGATCTACACATACGCATCAATAAAATTTGGTAAGCATTCGATAAATTTGAAAGTGATAGCCGCTCACGTAGAAATCAGACTGGAAATATATCGAAAGTTCGAACTAATTTTTGTGCTTCTCCAGCGGCCGTGAGTTGCCCTCCCACGATGTCTCTGCTGTGTTATGAGAAGAAAATATTCGAACGAGTCATGGAGTTGACATGGGTAGATTGCACAATATTGTATTCCGCTGGCGTCGTTGTTTTTCGTAATAATCTCTGCTTCCGAATAAATCATAATCTGCTCTCCTCATCGTCTGTTTGATCACTATTCTTCAGCTGATAGATGACTTATCTGAACGAACCGTAAAGACGGGAGAAGCCCCTCCCTCATCAAGGATGTGTCATGTTCATATCAATTGCGTGAAGACACCGTCTTGGAATTGGAAAATGGTTTATTACAATTATCAGATCACGGTCTGGTGAATTACTACTCCGCTTCTATTTTTGTATAGTATTTGTGTCCATTTGTAGTAGAGAGAATTATCCTGAGGAGCAAAGGTGGAGTGATCATCCCTCGTTGGTGACGGCATTGCTCAGGTCGGAAAAGCCACTTTCGACGTCTACGGAGACTTACAGTTGTGATTGAGTGAGTAATCGGTAATCTGAAAAATTCGATCAGAAATCTTCAAGAGATGGATTTGCTCTAAATTGAGGATATCTAGAGAATCGTGTATGCGTTGTTCAACCGACCAACTAACGTACGAATATTAATATCGATAGAAAAACTCACTTGAGCATCAATATAATTAGTGGAATTGAATACTCCACAGGGGAGCGATTGAGTGTGTGTAGAATACTGGAATTATGTATTTGACAAGAGAGAAATAGTGATAATGAAAGACGAAATTATTCATTCGCAAGAAAGTGTTTATTATAAATGGAACGAGGGAGTTTCCAGCTGGACACTGGACGAAAGATCGATTTAGTGAGAGGAGGGATGACGGGGGAACGAGAGGGAATAGGCACAGAGAGTGAAAGTGGGGCGCACACTCGAGTGGTCAACAAGAGGATGGAGAAGGAGAGATGGTCACTCTCCACTCCTCAACACTCTCTCACTTATGCAGAGAGCATGCGCAGTAAAGAGAGTTGTGAATCGCCTTCCCAGCTTGTTCACTCCCTCACTATCCATCCATACTGATCCACTCACTGCGGTGAACCGGCTTGCAATTGTGATAAAATTGATTGTGAATCATTTCTTGTTCTAATAATTCTCACTAACTTGCAAAGTTCTCGTTTGTAAGCCATTCATCTGTACACAGTGATGCAAACATCGAAGCAGAATCAAAAAAGAGTTTATCACAACAATCAAATAGCACTATCGAGGAGTAATAACGTGTCCCAGATTGGCTTGTACATTTTTATAAAGATCGTCGTCGTTCCCCTTCTCCATTAGCCATTGTTTCTCATCTCCAT